>JAOTNS010004002.1:0-130671 GCA_028476615.1 Culter alburnus
CATTATTCCTTCCAACGTGCTTAAAACAGGTTTTTAACACAGTAGGTCCATGTCTCCTCTCATTCATAAACAGCTGCCTCAGCTCAGGTTCTGTACCAACTGCTTTCAAGCACGCTGTGGTCACACTCTTCTAAAAAACCCAACCTTGGTCCTGCTGTCCTGTCAAATTTTAGACCTGTGTCCCATTTGCCTTTCCTGTCCAAGGTTTTGGAAAAAAGTCTTCATTCAGCTTCACTCTTTTCTGGAGAACAATCAAATCTTTGAAAAATTCCAGTCTGGCTTCAGAACATGACACAGCACCGAATCCGCTCTGCTGAAAGTACAGAACGATATTCTCTTGTCCCTCGATACGAAAAAGCCTGTGCTGCTGGTAATGTTGGACCTTACTGCAGCGTTTGACACCATTGACCATTCAGTCCTTCTGAGACGTCTGGCCCAACAGGTTGGCCTTCAGGGAACTGTGCTGCAGTGGTTTAGGTCATATTTAACAGATAGGACATTCTCTGTTATGATTGATGACCTTTCCTCCTCTTCAGCCCCTATGACCTCTGGTGTGCCACAGGGATCCATCTTGGGCCCTGTTCTGTTCTCTCTGTACATGCTGCCTTTAGGTTCAATTATTTCAAATCACAATGTGTCCTTCCATCTGTATGCAGATGACTTACAAATCTATCTGCCGGTTGTCCCCAATTCTTCTGACAGTCTTGAATCCATTAACAGATGTTTAGATGACATCAAATTGTGGCTGTCACAGAACTTTCTCTGTTTGAATGAGGACAAAACAGAATGTATTGTTTTTGGCACATCCAACCTGCTGCCTACAGAGGAGGTAGGCACAGAGCCACTGCCTCACCCACGTAAACAGAGGAAGAGGAGGAAGAAGGCTTCCTCCATCCCTCAAGACCCGGAGGCCTTCCCAGAGCACTCTTTATTTTAATGTTGTAATGTGCTTTGCTGACCTATTTGTATTATTATTTGTATTTTTTATTATTTATATTTTTTAATGTTGTACAGCACTTTGGTCAGCTTTGGTTGTTGGAAGGTGCTATAGAAATAAAGTTTGATTGAATGATTGATAAAGCAAATCTGCCTGTGAATATTTTATATAACTACAATATAGGTAGGTTTAAATTCGAGTAATCACTTATATCAATGTTATATCGTCATATTGTCCAGCCCTAAAACTTGTATAGTTTTTGTCAGTGTTTATTTAAAAACACCCAATTATGCAGAATATAATATGGTAAATGTTTAATTGATGAGTTGTCAAACTAATATATAACAATACAATATATAGGCTACGGTATGATTTTACCTCAAAATCCAACAATTTGACACAAAATGATAACTGCAAATCCTGTAGTCCAGCTGTTTCTGTGATTTACAGTGATCCATTTACTTCTTTTTTCTGTAGCTTTCAGCAGTCTTTAAATATATACCTCAGCTATTTGTACAGTCAATCATAAAGCTCCTGTTTTGGATGTGTTTTGTGTGTTTTTTGAAAACCAATGCTGCCACTCAGTCTTTGTGCCACTCAGTGGGCGTGGCCGCAGTCATAACGGTCGACGGTGACATCACGTGCATACCCTTTATTGGAACTGAACTTCGACAGTTGATGACGTAGAGCGAGAACACAAGGACGCAAGATCGCTTAAGAACGCATATTGAGAAACAACAGCCTGAGGCCGGAAGTGGGCGGAGTAACAGTCTCACGCCGGATGTGAGCGGAGTTAGCGACAAACAAACAATCATGGCGGAAGAAGAGAACATGGTAAAAAAGTTTCTTTGTGTTGTGCTTTTAATCGATCCCATTTATTTGTTGTGTATTTAATTGATCGTTTCTCAAATATTTTGTAAATGGGCTTTATCGTGTCTTTTGATATTTTACAAATTCTCTCACGTTGCTTGCCCAGGTGAAAAAATACTATAGTAATTTATAGTAAATACTATAGTGTTTTTGAACCATACTATAGTAAAGTACTTGAATTAATTTGTTTTGGTAACAAATCCTAAACAACGGTTTTAGGATAGAAATGTTAAACTACCGACAGAAATAATCAGGGATGCAAACTAATGAACTTCTGTCTAATTTCACCATTTTGAAATGCCTATATAATTTACCTGATTCATGTAATTCAGTATTCATCATCAAAATAAAATAACCAACATAGAAAAAGTAACGCAGCTCAATATGCTCTATATGTTTTGGGCAGCATGACTGTCACCATAGTGTTATTCCAATCCAAACACATTTTTTGCCTGTGTGAAGGGTGCTGTTTTATGTGGATATTGGATACCTTGATAAAGCAACAAACATCCTCATATTTTAACCATACTTGTGAACTAGAGTTTGTGAACTAGTGTTGAAAATGTTAATGTTTCTCACCAAAACCAATGAAAAATTGAATGACAGTTTATGGTCACTTTGAAGACATAAAATCATATTAATAACATTAATATTTAACATAGTTGTAGCATATTATTTTTTATTATTCATCATTAGTTGTTATTTTTCCTCATCATTTCTCCTCTGAAGTATCCTGATATTAATCTCAGTCACTCATTGTCATGTCCAGGTCATGCTGAGCATCTGATGGTCTTCAGCGACACAGAGACACCAGAGCTGAGCTGTTTTCAGTGTCAGTTTATCTGCAGTAATGTCAGAGGAGCGAGGAAAGGACTCTCTCTAAGATGAGTCTCTCAGAGAAACAGAGGTAAGACTGTGTCTGTTTTCACACAATCATTTTAAACTCTACTGGAGTTTCAGGTTTGTCCTGTAAAGAACAGCCTGATCAACAAGGAGTGTTTTCTCTCACCGTTGACATGTCTAATGCTGTGCAAAACAATTCACAACTTCCTATGAATGTTTCTAGATTACTGCAGGTTATATATGACATGAAACTGGTTCATATTTAATTTACAGGAACATTTATCACAGTTAAATATGTTTAATGTACCATATAGACCCCTTAAAAGTTTGTAAACATTGCAACGTTTCCTGGTGGGCGGGGCTTAGCTGGAGGCAAAAAGAGATGCTGGACTCAATGTTGACAAGCGTAAGCTAGCATGTTTTAGGAGGGATTTATTAAACATAGATGCAGAAGAAGGTTCAGAACTGTCCGAATATGTACAGTCACTGACTCTGCGGGACCGTGACAGCTATTTTTGTAAATTAACTTAAGTTCAATCATGACAACTCTCGGAGTAAATAGATTCAACCAGCATTTTATTAGCATGGAGCATGGAATGTACATAAGCTTGATTTTGGCGGACGAGATCTGCTTACGCAGCTGCTGAGCAAATACATAATTGTTCAGCTTAGTCAAATATAACAAGAAAGGAAAGGCTGCTGCAGAATGATAGAACCCCCCGTAGCAGATCTCTACAGGTGGCGCTGGGGAGGAGGTGGGACTATAGGAGTTCTCATATTGTGCGGCGTGCTGATCGCAGCTAGGATACGGTATAAATAAAGCCACGTAAATGAGGAAGTACCTCCGATTGGTTGGTGTCGCAGTACTAAAAGAACCAATCAGTGATAGATAGAGTTTCATGACTGGACTTTGTATTTTTGGATATTTCCTAGACAACATATGAATTACTTTCGGGTGGTTCGGGGAATTTTGTCAAGGCTTATTGTCTAATGTAACCTAACGCTGGGCTAACTATGATTATGGCTAGCAATGTGGATTATTTTAAGAGACCATTTAAAGGATGGCACACTCATCTATCGCTGTATGTTTGTTTAACGTTTAAGCTAGCTAGTGCGCTGAAAGTTGGCGACTTTTCACCTATAAAACAGAAACTTGCTGATTTGTACTAGATAAAACCAACACACCATTACATATGCATCGATTATTTTACCTGATATGAAGTGTGCACTGCAAACACGAGCATTATTTATTATCATCTCCGTCCAGTCTGTACGCCGTATTGCATTCAACCACAATTATCTTCTTGATTTCTGTGAAGGAATGTCTGCCGGGATCTGGTAAAAACTTTAGTTTTGAACCAAAAGTCCTGTTCCTTCTATTCTGGCAGCCAAAAAACAAAAAAGACGACATTTTAAAGTCAAAACCTCAAACTTTTAGCGCGCCTGCTATGAGTTCTTATTTATGTTTTGCCTCCAGCTAGAGCGGTGACGTCACAGTGACGAAGGCGATTAAGGGGTCTATAGTCCTGTACAAACCCTGATTAAAGTGTATTTCATTACAGTTTAAAGGTGTCGTTTAGTGGATAGTGAATGTAAATAATGTGGAAACTTTAATTAGAACAAGTCAAATATACATGTCAAATTAATAACTAACTAACGTACAGAGCTTCTACATGACTGTAGATGTTTTGGGACTGTGAAGAAATCATTTTACATCACTCTTGATGGCCACTGGGAATTACTAAAACTGAACACTGAAAAACAATTATCTGTAAACAGTGACCAGGGGCGAAATCACGTTTAGAGGGGCTTGTTTTAGACCAAGAATTTGTTTGTTAAACTGGGCTTAATTAAACATGAATCCTGAAGTATCTTTCTGCTCTTTGTGTCATTAGTGTAAGATCAGGTTCAGGTGTGTTCAGCTCTGTGTCTGTGAAGAGTGACTGTTCAAAAGAAGAAGGACCAAACTTCAGTGAGAGAAAACCATCAACTAACAGAAGGTATGTGTTTTGTGTTACAGCATTGCATTAGCTAAGATAAATGTGATGGAAATTAAAGGATTAGTTCACTTTCAAATGAAAATTACCCCAAGCTTTACTCACTCTCAAGCCATCCTAAGTGTATATGACTTTCATATTTCTGACGAACACAATCAGAGAAATTAATAAATATCCTGATGCATCAGAGCTTTATAATGGCAGTATGAGCTGAAGAAAGTGTCTCCATCCACATCCATCCATCATAAACATACTCCACACACCTCAGGGGGTTAATTAAATCCCTCTGAAGTGAAGTGATGCGTTTGTGTAAAAATATATCAATATTTATCAAGTTATGATATACAATATCTATCTTCCGCCAGAAACACCTTCCATTCAAGGTTAGAAGAAAGTGTAAACTGGCATTGCGTCATTTATACTTTTTCCATAAGTTGAATAGGGAAGGTATAGGTCGTAGCGTAAGCGTTTGAACTGCCAGAGTTTTACACTTTCTTTGTATGTTGAATACGGAAGGCAGTCTGGTGGAAACTAGATATTTTATTTCTTTTTTTAATTTTTTTTAATTTGCAGACACAGTGCATATTTACAGTTATGGTGATGTATAATATCATACAAATCTGTACAAATAACAAACTAGACAACGAAACAGGTGACAGTATAACATATCATGCACAAACAAGATAGGCACATATACATGGAGACACACGTTACACAGACACAGTGACAAAAAAGGGGATGGGGGGGTAGAGATGCTGGTAATAATGGAAAAAGAGAGAGGTTGGGAGGAGAAAAATAAATAAACAATGCATAACATAAAAAATAAATAGAAATAAAAAATAAAAAATAAAAAGGGAGGGGAGAAAAATAGATACGTACAGAATAATAATAATAATTTCTAATAGTTTCTAAATAATGGAGATGTGTTAATAACTTTAAATACTTTATCTGTGGCTCATTGGGTATGTAGGTCAGGAACCCCCCTGGAAAGAAAAAAACAACAACAAAAAAACCAACAACAACAACAACAACAACAACAACAACAAAAAACACATCCATGCCCCATTCAACCCTGTCTAATTCTCTTTCTTTTACAAATGTATATCTTCAGTTTGTTTTCCCTGCTCTTGTGTGAGGTGCATTAAAATAAGCATTTTGCTTACCCTCAGGGCTTGACATTAACACCCGCCAACCCGCCAAATGCGGGTAGATTTCAGCTGTGGCGGGTAAGACAGCCACTCCCACTAGCCACTTTGGCGGGTTGAATATAATTTCAGTTTACAGCCAAATGATCGTCGAAGATCGTCGTAGCACAAAATTACAATCCAATCACACAATTCGTTATTTATGTGCAGTTAGTGAAGGAGGGATAAGCGGAATTGCGCTGAATGACACGCAACAGAAGCGCTCTCTCGCGTACACTCTCTCTCTGTCGCGAGCGCGATCAGTTCTCCTCGCGCCTGAATAGTCAAATACATGTGCACACAGATGTCTAAATGTCCAACGTGTGGAGTATCTCGCGTGAATCCAGTCGGTTATAGCTTAAGTGGACGTAAACAGGTGAGTAATAACTGAATATGCGTCAGTTACGTCCATGCATTCAGCAGCCCAATTAAATAGACCTACCTGTCTGTCATTAATGTTAATCAAACAACAAAAGATGTTAAATAAATGTAGGCTAGGCTATATGTTAAATAAACCTGCTGTATCTGAAAAAAGATTATTTTTAATTTACTATTGTTTTTGTAATTTGCTTCTTTGTTCTTTTATATAGCCTAACACAAATAACTTATATCTTATATCTCATATTAGCCCATGCTCATATTGTCCACTCTTGCCCACCTGTAGGCTACATACAGCTGATATACAATGTAGTCTTGATTTGGGTGGTCAATCTGCATTTAAAAGTTTGAAAGGGTTTTAAATCTTCTAAATCAAGTAAAATGACTCAAAATAAAGTAATTTAAGCATAACAAAGTCAACTTTAATCATATAAAATGTAATTTACCAACATTAAAATTGTGGCCAGTGAAAATGCTGAGGGCTAGTAACTTGGGAAAACCACTAGCCACAGTGGCTGGTGAGCAAAAAAGTTAATGTCAAGCCCTGCTTACCCTATACTAATTGTTTATTTGTATTCTTCATTACTTATCTAGATTTGTGTGTTGCATTAAAATTGTTCGGGGCAAGTGTGAAACAGTACAAGAGGAGGTATGACTCCAAGCCGAGGGAAAGAGACAGACGAGGCCCGGGCCCCCACACCCACCACAGGGCCATTTTGATAACTATAATTCAATTTGTAAATCCATTAATATAATTTATGGCAAAGGTTTTAAGGAATATAAGAAATGCAAAGAAAAAGCAGATAGAAATGGAGAGGGGGAGAGAGAAAAAAAAAAAGGTAAAAATAAAATCATTAATAAAATTAAAGAAAATAATATAATAATAAAGAAAAAAAGATAAAAAAATTATAATAATAATAAAAAAAAAAGGGGGGGGGGGATAATACTAATCACGATAATGGTAAAAGTGGGAGAGAGAGGAGAAGGAGCACTAGAATAGAGAGAGAGAGAGAGAACAACAAACAACAGCAACAAAAAGTGTCCAGGTTTCTTTGAAGATGGATATATGCTTTTGTTTTTGGGCAGCCTGTTGTTCTACTGTAATGTGATCTGTCAGTGCATTAGTCCAGTGAGTAATATTACAGTTGTTTTTGCTTTTCCAGTTTTAGAAGATTATTTTTTTTGCAATGGTTAAGGAAATCCGGAGTATGTTATGGTATTTGAGGGGGAGCTTGATTTCTGAAGTATCCCCTAGAAGACACAGTGATGGGTTTAATGGGATTCTGCATCCAAAGATAGTGGAGAGTTTGTCAGTTACTGAAGACCAAAAGGAGTGGACCTGTGTGCAATCCCACGTGGCGTGCAAGTAACTGTCTGTGCAACCTAAAGTGCATTGTGAACAGATATCAGTTTCTGAAAATTTCATTTTATGTAATCAGTTTTGTGTTAGGTGCGTTCTATGAAGCGTTTTATATTGTATTAGTTGTAGGTTAGTGTTGAGGGTCATAGAAAATGTACTTTGGCATATACTTATCCAGAAGTCGGGGTTGGGAGAGATACCCAAATCCTTTTCCCATCTGACAGATGGTAGTGTGATATGTTGTTTCGAAGTTATTATTAATTTGTAGAGTTTGGATGTCAATTTCTTTGTGCTCGTGATTTTTAGAATATTATCTATCAGTAAAGGGGAGGTTAATGTATTTGCAGATAGAACTGTCTTAGCCTTTATTAAATGTTTAATTTGTTGATAATGGAGGAATTCTTCTCTCCCAACCCCGTACCTCTGGATCAGTGTGTTGAATGAAATGAATGAGTTATTTTCAGAAAGATGATGTAAATGATAAATTCTATTTTGGTGCCAACTTGGAAAATAAATGGGGGAGTTGTGCATTTGAAAGTCGGGATTGTGCCAAATGGGAGTGTATTTACATTGTGATGGTAAGGAGTTGGTGATTTTCATAGTTTTCCACCAGGCTGTCAGAGTTGTAGAGATGGTAATGGATTTGAAGTAGTTTTGTTTTATGATTGTTTGAGGTAAAAAGGCGAGATCAGCTATAGGTGTTTATTGTGGTGTTGATTATTAAGCCATATAAATGTTGTAGTTGAGTTGCTAGAAAATAGTGACTGAAATTTGGTGCTTCTAGACCGCCATGTTGCTTGCTATTTTGTAATGTTGATAGTGAAATTCAAGATTTTTTATTTTTCCAATAAAATTGAGTAGTTATGGAATTGAGTGATTTGAACCAGTTGTCAGTTGGAGAGGTTGGGATCATAGAGAATAAGTATGTGATTTGAGGTAGTATTTTCCTCTTTACTGCAGCTATTCTTCCAATTAGTGTCAGGGGTAAATTTTTCCAGCAGCTTAGATTGTCTTCTATCTTTTTGAGTAGTGGAATGTAGTTAAGACAGCCTGGCAGAGATGTTGATACCCAAATATTTTATGTTGCCTAATTCAATGGAGGGAAAGAGATTGTGGGCTGCAGAACCCCATGAATCTTGAGTAAATGGGAGTAATATGGATTTTGACCAGTTTATAGTATAATTGGAAAGAACAGAGAAATTGTTAATAATGGAGAAAGTTTCCTGTAATGATGTCTGTGGGTTTTGTAGATGTAATGATAAATCATCAGCATACAGACTAGTTTTATATTCTTTATTTCCATTTTGGATTCCTATTATGTTTTTGTTTGTCCTAATTGCAGCTGCAAGTGGTTCAATGAATAAAGCAAAGAGCGACGGGGAGAGGGGGCATCCCTGTCTGGTGACCCTCCAAAACCAAACCTGCGAAGTGTGTGGAAGAGAAATTGCCAGTTTACCTTGTCAAATACTTTTTCTGTGTCTAATGAGAGTTCAATGGACTTTATTCTTGTACGTTGGGCTATGTCGATTAAGTTAAAAAGTTTACGAAGGTTATCTGATGCATGTCTGTTTTTAATAAAGCCAGTTTGTTCTAGGTGAACGAGTAATGAAATAACTGCCTCTAGACATGTTGCAAGAGTTTTAGTTATTATTTTGAGGTCTGTATTAATCAGTGAGAGTGGGCGATAATTGGAAGGTTGGGTTAGATCTCTGTTCAGTTTTGGTATAAGTGTTATTATCGCAGTATTCATATATGGAGGTATTTTGGAAGTTGTTTTATTTCTGTTATTACTCTTAAGAATAGTGGTGATAGGATGTCCCAAAATGTTTTATAAAATTCTGCTGGTAATCTGTCAGGTCCTGGTGATTTGTTATTAGGCATTTTATTTAAAGACCTATAGATTTCATTGACAGTTAGTGGTGCATCTAGCATTAGAGCTTGTTCATTTGGAAGTGTTGGAAGGTTGAGTTTACTAAGGTAAGTTTCTATTTCTGAAGTGTTGGGTGTGCAATCTGAGGCATATAAGTCACTATAATATTGCTGAAAAATTGTGTTTATTTCTTGAAGGTTGTGTGCTATGACGCCCGATTTATTCTGTATTGATGGGATTATTGTCTTCTCTTTTTTTGTGTTGTAATAGGTTGGCCAATAGTTTACTGGATTTATTACTGTACTGGAATTATTCATATCTCAGTTGTTGTAAAAGAAAATCATTTATTTTATTCAGGATGTTTTCTTTTGAGTTCTTTTCATTTGAGTTTTAGCTAGTTTTAGTTCGTATTGTATCTCTTCACTTGGATTTCTACTGTACTGGTTTGTTAATTGTTTAAGTTCCAGTGCATTTTCTTGTTCCTATACACATCTATACACTCTCACCGCCCTTCTCAGGTGTACGCTGGTCCGACACAGGATCATTAATACTAACTCCGAGTATTACAGCCTCACCCCGAGGGCGACTCTATAGTCTTCCAACACTATCACTGTCTCTGCTGTGGTCTTTTGAGCGTAGAATCTTTGTACTTCTTAGTACTTCTATTCCTCAGATGCGCAGCATATACCTGACACGACTTCAAGTTGCTCTTGTAGAAATTAAGTTTTCTTTACGGCCGGGAGGTCACTCGTCACAACAACAGAGTGAGTCTAAATGAATAGAAAGATACATGCACATTTAAGTCTTACAGTTGAGTAAAAATCAATGTCTTCTTCACTGTGATTTGTTCTGTTGATTGGTTTGTAATGATCTAAGCTAATCATATGACTGGTCTTTGACTTGAGCATCCTTAGTCTGCATTTTCTGTACATTTCATGTTGACATAAAATATTTCCATCACAAACATTAAACCCTTCCAGATGATACTGAAGTATCTCCTGTAGTAAAGTGTTTTATCTTTCTGCTCTTTGTGTCATTAGTGTAAGATCAGACTCAGATGTGTTCAGCTCTGTGTCTCTGAAGAGTGACTGTTCAAAAGAAGAAGGACCAAACTTCAGTGAGAGAAAACCATCAACTAACAAAAGGTATTTCATGTGTTTCTTATTGTTGGACACACATAGACTGTGTGAATAGACTGAATATTTTCAGCAAGTATTTATTATGAAACTTTATCATTCAAATATCATTCCCATTTACAATCAGCAAAAACCTAAAGGGAGGATCAGCTAAAAGATGGAAATTATTTGATTTTAATTATAATTCTGTTTCTTGTAATACCCATTTATTTTAGTGTGCTGACATAACTGCTGCACAACATATTAAAATATCTATTGTTAATGCTGAATTCACTATATATACTAAAATAGATCCTATATTTTAACAGAATAAACTTTAAATAGCTCGTGTTTTCTTTTTCACTGTTAAAGGTGGGGTAAGTCACTTTTCAAAAATGTTGTTGAACACTAGTTATGTTTCCATCCACCTATTGTATTTTGGGATATCGCATAAAAAAACACTGGATGGAAACGCCAAGATACACATAAATTCTAAAAATGTGCATAAAAAACGTATGCGCTCAAATGAGTAGGATAATCTTTTTATGAGACACGAAAACATGTGCATAAACTACGATGGAAACACTTTTACCGAATAAATTCCTTGATGCGCATAAAAAAAGACATGTAACTTTGCAATGTAAACTGGACCAACCAGCGGACTGAGCTTGTTACACAGCATCTGTTAAATGCTGTTTTTGGTTATTCTGTAATGCCTGAGAAAGTCTTCGGCTTAATTCAATTCAATTCACATTTATTTGTATAGCGTTTTCACGATACATATCATTTCAAAGCAGCTTTACAGAGAATGCATGTCAACATCACAATTTAAAGAATGCAGTTAGCAAATAATGTAATAATTTAGGCAATTAATTTACAATCACTGTTAGCAGTTTAACTGAACGTAGAAGCAACTCCTGGAAAAATGAATTACATTAACAATAATTAGGATATAGAAATGTGCAATGTGCATGTTGATCCAGATGATTGCGTCTTCTGAAGTCCTCGCAGGAGTTGGCGCCGTCTCTTCATAGGTGTTGGTCATCTGAGGTCTTCTTAAGAGGCTGGATCCAAACTGAAACTGAAGTCCTCTATAGTCACCTCGGGACGGGTGTCCCGAGGTAAAACAGAAAAGCAAATGGAGAATAATTAGCGTAGCTGCTGTTCATAACATTAAGCAAAGATAGTCATGTGCAATTGATCTGATATGAGATGCATTATGTGAATGCTTGGGTAAAGAGATGCGTCTTTAATCTAGATTTAAACTGGGTGAGTGAGTCTGAGCCCCGAACATTATCAGGAAGGCTATTCCAGAGTTTAGGAGCCAAATGTGAAAACGCTCTCCCTCCTTTAGTGGACTTAGATATCCTAGGTACAACCAGAAGTGCAGAGTTTTCTGATCTTAAGGAGCGTGAAGGATTGTAGCACGATAGAAGATCAGTTAAGTACACAGGAGCTAAACCATTTAGAGCCTTATAGGTCATTAGCAATACTTTATAATCGATACGGAACTTAATGGGTAACCAGTGTAGAGATAAGATTGGTGATATATGATCATATTTTCTTGACCTGGTAAGAACTCTAGCAGCTGCATTTTGTACTAATTGTAGCTTGTTTATTGAGGAAGCAGGACAACCAGCTAATAATGCATTACAGTAATCTAGTCGAGACGTCATGAAAGCATGAACTAACTTTTCTGCATCAGAAATAGATCACATATTCCGTATCTTAGCAATGTTTCTGAGGTGGAAAAAGGCTGTTTTTGTAACATATGAAATATGTCTTATCTGAATTTAATAGAAGAAAATTACTAGTCATCCAATGTTTTACTTCTTTAACACACTCTGTCAGATTGGATAATTTAGAGATTTCGTCTGCTCTTCCTGTCCTATAGCTGTAAAGCACTGCAACTGTTCTTGAGGGGCGATAATTGAGGCTGAATCATAAAACTCTGTCAAAGATTGTACATTTACAATTGTATTTCTGATGCTTTCAATTTTCTAAGTAAAAAAATTCATAAAGTCATCACTACTGAACTGTAATGAAATGTTTTGTTCTGGTGATGTCTGTTTATTTGTTAATCTAGCCACTGTACTAAACAAGAACCGTGGATTGTTTTGGTTATTTTCTATGAGTTTGCGGAGATGCTCGGCTCTGGCTGCTTTTAGAGTCTTTCTATAACGGGACGAGCTGTCTTTCCACACGATTCTGAAGACCTCTAAACGAGTTTGTCTCCATTTGCGTTCTAGATTACGAGTTTCTCTTTTGATAGTGTGAGTAATACTGTTGAACCAAGGTACAGTATTTTTCTCTAACCTTTTTAAATCTCATCGGTGCAACAGTATCTAATGTACTAGTGAAAATGGTGCACATGCTGCCAGTCATTTTCTCGAGATCATTTGTGTGTTTAGGTACGATGAGCAGCTGAGACAGATCAGGCAGGTTATTTGTGAATTCATCTATAGTTGTCAGGAGAATTGTTCTATCTAGTCGATATCGCGGCGCAACTTGACAAATATCGTCAGTATGCAGTACGCAAGTTACAAGGTAGTGATCAGTGACATCACTTTGCGGTAGAATTTCTATATCGGTAGGATTGATTCTATGTGATATAATTAAATCTAGTGTATGATTAAAACGGTGAGTGGGTCCAGTGACGTTTTGTTTGACCCCAAAGGAGTTTAGTAAATCTGTAAACGCAGCTCCTAACGCATCATTTGTATTGTCTGCATGAATGTTAAAATCTCCAACAATCAGCGCTTTATCAACGTTGACCAATAGATCTGAGAAAAAGTGTGCAAACTCTTTTAGGAAATCAGCATAAGGCCCTGGAGGTCTATAAATGGTAGCCAAAGCAAGAGATAGTAGTGACTTTTTACTTATATCTGAGAGTGTAACATTTAGCATAATAATTTCAAATGTATTAAACCTGTAATTTGTTCTCTGAGTAACATTAAGATTATCTCTATAGATTGTTGCTACACCACCGCCACGGCCAATCAGACGGCATTTGTTTTTAAACAGTAGCCAGGTGGACAAGACTCATTAAGACCGAAATAATCATTTGGTTTAAGCCATGTTTCAGTAAGGCAAATTAAATCAAGACTATTATCTGTGATCATTTCATTTATAATAACCGCCTTAGGTGTCAGTGATCTAATGTTTAGTAGCCCTAGCTTTAGAAATTGTTTTTCTTCAGTAATTTTGCGAATTTCTGGTTTGATTATGATCATATTTTTCTAGATCCTTTATTTTTATTGTTAAACCTCACTATTTGGGGAATAGACACAGTTTCTATAGACTGTACTACACTCACATTTCTGTCGATTAAGTGGGCAGAACACAGACTGTGATTTGAGGTTTGACTCACTAGTCATACGGTGCAAAGCGTCTTGGAGATGTTCTCCGACAGAAGATCCGCTCCGATTCTGCTGGGGTGCAGGCCATCCGCACGGAAGAGCCTAGGACGCTCCCAGAAAAGATTCCAATTATTTATAAAGAGCAGCTTCTGTTCATTACACCAAGACATCAACCATTCATTTAAAGCAAATAATCTACTGAACCTTTCATGTCCTTGTCGGTACGTCGGAAGCGGTCCGGACACGATGATCTTCATTGTGGGCGATGTGGCTCGTACCGTCTCGATCAGGCTCCTGAAGTCCTGCTTCAGCACCTCCGTCTGCCACAGCCTGGTGTCATGCACCCCCGCGTGCAGCACTACAGCTCCGATGGTCTCAGCACCGTTGAGGATCGCGGGAACCTGCGCAGCGACATCGAGAACATGAGCACCAGGAACATGAGCACCAGGAAAACAGTGACTGCGCAACTTACCTTTGGCCGTCGTAGCGTGGACGTGGCCTCGCGAAGAGGGGAGAAGCGGTTCCGCGTTGAGACCTCGAAGACCGGGGGCGGCGGAGCAGGAGAGGTCCTGGTCCGAGGCCTGCTGAAGAACCCAAGGTCCCTGGTGAGACGGCGCTGGAGTGAACGAGGGCTGGGATGAACGCGTTCTGGGTGCTCGGGCCCTGTGCAGAGAAACACACGGCGTAGAGGAAGCAGGACTGTTAATATCGCACTGTAAACTTACCGAGGAGCAGTGAGCGTCAGCACGGGAAGTTTCCAGCGCTGTCTGCCGCTCAGCCTGCTTCTCGAGAAGGGTCCGGATCTGTCGCTCCACGTCCTCCAGTTCCAACTGCACCTCATGCAGCTCAAACGTGTCCTCACCTGCACACAAAGGTAGAGAAGCATCCGATACACTCCCCATTAGAATAGATGAACAATAATATAGTGAGAGAAGAGTACAAACGCTAAAGTCACCACGCTGCTATTGCTAACGGGCTAAAGCTAATAGCGAAAGTTCGGGAAGTCAGATAAAACTAGCAATATCAAGATAATCAAAGTGTTTTTTTATGTAAAATATTGTTGGGGATGTGTTCCCCCGCCGAAAAAGAAAGAGTGATATGTTATAAGTTTGATTTTAAGAGACAAAAACAAGCAATTAGGAATCAGCTCCACGGAGCTCTAGCTCAAACAGCACGGCAGCAACAAACAGGAAGTATTCCCTCCCTGAAGCGCCTCACACAATTGAGTTCACAAATACCAGGCATTTGAATGCAAGATAAACATGACAGCATTTATTGCGTTTCGTCTGCATGCTCTGAGGCACAAATAATTTATTATATATGAAAATTATTATATACAATGGCTTCTATTGCAGAAGCATTCATTTTTCTTAGTGATATTTAGGGCCAGTGTATCAGGAAGTAACGTTTTTGTTCTCTTTGGCTCGCTGGATGGAAACAGTGCTTTATTCGCAAATGTTTTATGCGATATTCATAATTTGCGCATAAGTTTAATACGCAACTTTGGATGGAAATATAGCTACTGTTGATATTTAAATCAACTCAAATAAACACACCCCTCTCCTCATTGCTCCGCCTCCAAAACTCACCCTCCAATCCTAACCACCCTGCTCAGAGTCGGTCTCGAACCCCGATCGCTGCTGGCAGGTGAGACGAGTGCACTAACAATGACACTAAACACCTCATTCTCTAGCAATCATCAGTGTGCAGTGGATTACCTGCACAACTCTCACTATCTGACCTCTGTTACACAGAGTGAATGTCTGTTTATCACAGCTGATGCGCAACAAAATAATGCTTCATGAAAAATATTTTGTGTTACTTTTGTATTATGTCTCATCTCTCTTTCTGCATCTCTGTTTTTCTTCAAATCTCCCTCTTGCTTGTTCTCTCACCTCGACCGTCATACGCCCCTAATGCTGATTGGTTACACGCTTATTGTTGGTGTCGGCCTGACTAACTTAGTGTTTTTGTAATAAGGCTTACCCCACCTTTAAAAACAATAATAACATTTTGCCTGAAAATGCAGTATTTTATTTTATTGTCTAACAGGCTTCAGTGTGAGACGTTAGACTCAGACGTTCAGATTCACAGGAAACATAAGAGTTTCAAAGACAATCTCCTAGAGATCTTCCAGTAGGAAAACCCATTTTCACAAAGGTTAAAAAACTACAACAAACAAATAGGTTACTGAACATTTCCTGCACAAATTCTAGAATAGACATTTGGAAGAACCCATAAATAATAATCAAAATGTAAGAAAAATATGTTGTTTTTGTGTGTTAAAAATTACAGCTAATTAACATTTAATTAATTAACATTTGTTTTTAACTGGCTTCTTTTATAAATATTTTTAATATCTAAATAAATAGTTTTGACCAAATATGGATGTAGATCTGGTTAAATTGTGTTGTTCTGTGTCTTATTTTTCTTACTTTGTTTGTAGGATCTTGAGAGCAAAATAATCACGTTTCTGAAGAATGAACTAGAAAAGTTTAAGAAAATATTACAAAAGAGAACACACAATACTTTGTGAAGAACTATAATGAGAATGGATGCAGTACCAAAGCAGCAGCTCTTGATCTCACACTACATTACCTGAGAGAGATGAAGCAAGATGAAGCTGCTGATGCTCTAGAAGGTCAGAGACTCATGATCATCTGTCAGATTGACACTTATAAATGTAGGAGAGAAAATTAAGACTAAAACTATCTATTTTCTGTTCCTGTGTTTAGATGAGCTGATCTTCGTTCATCAGCTCAAATGTGGCCTAAAGAAGAAGTATCAATGTGTGTTTGAAGGAATTGCGAAGCAAGGTGACTCCACACTTCTGAATAACATCTACACAGATCTCTATATCACTCAGGGTGGCAGTGAACAGGTCAATACTGAACATGAGGTCAGACAGATTGAAGTTGCTTCCAGGCGTCATGAATCTCAAGAGATACAGGTTAAATGCACACAATTGTTTGAAGCTCCTGAACAAGGCAAGGAGATCCGAACTGTTCTGACAAAAGGAGTCGCTGGCATCGGAAAATCAGTCTCTGTGCAAAAGTTTGTTCTGGACTGGGCTGAAGGAAAAGAAAATCAAGATATCAGATTCATATTTCCTCTTCCATTCAGAGAGATGAACTTAAAGGAGAAAGAAAACTAAGTTTGATGGACCTTATAACTCAGTTTTTCCCAGAGACAAAAGGACTGAACTTACAAGAAGGAATCAATTCAAAGCCCTGTTCATCCTTGATGGATTGGACGAATGTCGCCTTCCTCTGAAGTTTGATCGTAATGAGACGTGGCGTGATGTATCGTCACCAGCCTCTCTGGATGTTCTCCTAACGAACCTCATGAAGGGAAATCTGCTTCCTTCTGCTCTCATCTGGATCACCACTAGACCAGCAGCTGCCAGTAAGATTCCTCCTGACTGTATCGACCGGCTGACAGAGATACGAGGATTCAGTGATGCACAAAAGGAAGAGTACTTCAAAAAAATTCACGGATCAGAATCAGGCCAACACAATCATTGATCATGTTAAAAAATCAAAGAGTCTCTTTATCATGTGCCACATCCCAGTCTTGGGATTTCCACTGTTCTCCAAACATGGGGGGAGAAGAAATAATGAGTGAAAAACAATCAGGCTGAGATCTCTAAAACACAGCAGGAATCAAGAAACACTCCCAAGACTCTGACACAAATGTACACACTTTCTCCGCTTTCAGATCCACAGCAGAGCCGCAGAAAGTATGATGGAGAACACACACCAGATGTTTCCTGGGATAAAGACGCCATCCTTCACTGGGAAAACTGGCATTTCATCAGCTGGAAAGAAACAATGTGATCTTCTATAACACAGACCTGGAAGCCTGTGGTATTGACGTCTATAAGGCATCAGTGTACTCAGGCATGTGTACCCAGATCTTTATGAAGGAAACAGGGATCACTCTTGGTACCATGTACTGCTTTGTTCACTTGAGCATTCAAGAGTTTATTGCAGCCCTTTATGCACATCGTTTCTAGACATAACAAGACAGTGTGTTTGATCATGAGTCTACAGGACAGAAAAACAAAAATGAAAATTTGCAAGACTCGTTTTGCATATATTTCTAGACAAGAACAAGAAATAAAATGATGATTTTCTCAAGACTGCAGTGGACAAGGCGCTCGAGAGTGACAATGGACACCTGGACCTTTTCCTTCGCTTCCTCCTCGGTCTGTCACTCCAGTCCAATCGACGACTCTTACGAGGTCTGTTATCACAGCAAGATGACAATGACCAGAGAAACAAGGAAATAGTTCAGTACATCAAGCAGAAATTAAGATAATCTGCCTGCAGAGAGATCCATCAATCTGTTCTACTGTCTGAATGAACTGAACGACCAAACTCTGGTGAAGGACCCAACCCACCTTAGCAAAGGAAGTCTCTCATCTGGTTACCTTTCACCTGCCCAGTGGTCTGCTTTGGTCTTTGTGTTGTTGACATCAGAGGAAGAGCTGGAGGAGTTTGATCTTCAGAAATTCCAGAGATCAGACGAGTGTGTCATTAGATTATCAGCAGTCATCAAAACCTCCAGAAGAGCTCTGTAAGTCATTTAATGTTTAGTCATGTTTTTGTCTCATCCAGGGTATAACAGACTATTTAAAATACATATATTAACAGTTGTTACACTATATCTCCCAATAAAAAGTTATTTTAAAAGCCTAATTTCATAATAGTTTTAGTTCTGTAGTTTTAATTTTGAGGGGCAAAACAATGTAATGCAATACATAGATCAGTGGTTCCGAACCTTTTCCAACTCGCAGCCCACACATCCAAACACGTGTTATTGTGCTGGTACATTAAGGACTGCCATGGACCGCTGACTCCTAAAGTTTTCAGATATTCTTCATATTATGTGTGGTGGTCAGTTTGCAGCAGTGACAAATTGTTTTTTCCAATAAGTTTAAATATATTTTTTACCTTTTTAAAGCCATATTTTCACTTATTATTAACTTCTTGTTTATTGATCTGTTGAATAAAATCAATATCACATTTGTAATCATGCTGATATTTGGAGGAAAAAACAGCACTTTTCATGTTGGTTAACTGTATTAAATGATATAAAAATAAAAGACATACAGGGGCATTTTTGCTCCTTATCTTGAATTTTGGGGGCATTCTAAATGAATTTTTATAGACTAGATCATGCAGTAAAAATATGCAGTATAAATTCGTATGCACACTCGTCTAACCTCGACTACATCATCTAGTGAATATGCACACTCTATGGGTGTGTTTTTGTTTAGTTTTTTTGTAAAGTGAGGGACATTTTCGATAGTTTCAGATTGTTAAAACAAAAATTAGATATCATTGTACATAGACGATGCAGCACTGGCCCAATCAGGCAAGTGACCGTTCCATCAACTGTCCCAAGGGTCGTCTCCACACTGGCCTCAGGCCATCCAGCAGTCCTTATTGTCGAGCCCTGATTTTATAAATATATATATATATCTCAAAGCAAAAATTTGAGAAAGAAGTGCTGCGCGGGGTATGAGTTCCGTCTCGGTGCTCTTTGGGTGCAAGGGGATAGTTCAACTCATAAAATTAAGGATGGTCCAAGGCCTTTAAAAAGCCTTTAAAAAGCCTTTATTTCATCATGGCTAAATATTAAAACAGGTGACAAGTGCACAGTCTGCACACCTACACATTGCCGCTTATTTTGCCTTTGTCAGGGTGGGAGTAACAAACACATTCAGAGTCCATTTTGAGCAGCAATTAATTAGTCTAATGACAATCACCTGGTTGTGCTACACAGGTATTAAATGAAGTAAAGTAAATAACTCAGAATCCACAACTCAATATATAGAATCGATAATGTACATAGTGTACTTAAATTTCTGAAGAACAAAACACTTTTCAACAATGTCACAAATATCACAAATCATAATAACAGAATGAATTATATATATATATATATATATATATATAATAATGTAAAAAAATATTAAATAATTGAAAATATATTTATATTTGTATATAAAAGTTCCATCTAATTCTGTGATTGTAATTTGTTTGTCTTGTAGGATGAATAATTGTAACTTAACAGACAAAAGCTGTTCAGCTCTGGCTACAGTTCTGGGATCAGATAGTAATCTGAAAGAGTTGAACATGAATGATAATAAACTGCAGGATTCAGGAGTGAAGCAGCTCTGCACTGGACTGATGAATATAAAGTGTAAATTGGAGATATTGAGGTAAGTTGTGTTACAACAGAAGATATTTTTTTTAGATTTTTTTTACTTTTAAATATTTTCAATCATGACAACTCTCGGACTAGGATTTGAATATATGCCAAATGTGAAATTTGTGTCGATGCCCAGCCTAGGCATGTGACTGTATCAAATTGTCATGTTGCGATATTGGCTGAAGCTTTTATCACAGTATACGGTATTATTACGATATTGAAATAAGTTGCATAAAAAGTGTTGTCATAGTATACCCGGTTTAAGAGCTGTTTTCCTTATAACAAAAACTCTTTAAAGAACATTTAAATGCCATAATGCAATACACAAAAAATATAAAGTAAAATGTTTCAAACAGATTAAAGTGCAAAAGAATTATAAAGAACAACAGGTAACACTTATAATAATTTCTCATTATTTAACATTAGTTAAAGGTTAGTTCACCCAAAAATGAAAATTCTGTCATTTATTACTTCCCCTCATGCCGTTCCACACCCGTAAGACCTTCGTTAATCTTTGGAAACAAAAATTAAGATATTTTAGTTGAAATTCAATGGCTCCGTGAGGCCTACATAGGGAGCAATGACATTTCCTCTGACAATGACATTATTAATTTCCTATTAATATTATAAAGTGACGAGAATATTTTGGTGCGCCAAAAAAAAACCCTAAATAACGACTTATATAGTGATGGCCGATTTCAAACACTGCTTCAGGAAGCTTCGGAGCATTATGAATCAGCGTATCGAATCTGCAGTTCGGAGCGCCAAAGTCACGTGATTTCAGCAGTTTGGCAGGTTTGACCCGCGATCCGATTCATGATTCGATACGCTGATTCATAACACTCCGAAGCTTCCTGAAGCAGTGTTTTGAAATTGTACATCACTATATAAGTCGTTATTTTGTTTTTTTTGCCACACCAAAAATATTCTCGTCACTTTATAATATTAATATTGAACCACTGTACTCAGATGAACTGATTTAGATGTGTTTTTAGTACCTTTTTGGATCTTGACAGAAATGTGTAAAGTAGTCAAAACGGTGGCGGGAATCCATCTGTCATACACAAACGATCTGCTGAGTGGAGACGCGCGTCTGATGCCTGTCATGGGCAAACTCACGACTATGACAAGAAAAACTGATATGCTTGAGGATTCTGTCCTTTTTAGGGTCTCATCTTCCTGTTTTTGATTTGTTTACATGTCTTTGGTCCGTGTTGCATTCATATCTCATTCGAACCGCACCAGAGTTTGTTTGGAAGCGGAGCGAGACCCATCTTTTCAGACTGAACAAGCGTTGGTACGCTTTCAAATGAACTCTGGAGCGGTTCGCTTGAGATGTGAAAGCAATCCGACCATGTTAACGGACCAACGAACCAAATGATATCATAATCCAGAGAGCATCCAGAGAGAGCGTGTGCGTTTGTATTTGCCGCAGCATTAATATGAATGTAGTATATCATTTAACAGCAGGAATGATGGCTACATTAATATAGTGTTTGCGTGTGTCTCAACATTTACAAATACAGACACGATAAGCTCATGGAGCTCATTATTTATGGTTGACGCAGAGAAAACTCTGACCAATAAGATGATGCATGTGACTTCCATAAACGCTTGTTACGCTTGGAAATGTTGCCATTGTGAAAGCAAACCGAAAAAAGAAGAAAATGCAACATTGTAACAAAATTTAGTCCCTGTTTCGGAACAAAGCAAACAATCCATAGGTGTGAAAACACCCTATGATCCGCTTTTGGTGCGCACCAGAGTGCGATTGCTGCTTTCACACCTGCCCAAACGAACCGCACCAAAGGGGGAAATGAACTCTAGTACGATTCAACCGAACTAAATGAGGCAGGTGTGAAAGCACCCTGAGACCCATCTTTTTAGCGGTCTCAGTCCGCTTGTTTGGTGTGCACCAGGGTTCGGATGGCAGTGTTCACACATGCTCAAATGAACCGCACTAACAGAGCAATTGCCCCAGGGTTCGTTTTACTCGAACCAAACATGACGAGTGTGAACACGCCCTAAATCTGTTCACTGGCTCCTAATATAATACAGCTAATATATGGAGCACGCTTTGATTTAACACACAATGACTGTACAATTCCTGGACTCACTGAAACACTTGTGGCTTCCAGAATATGTACAACAGGGAGTTTAGTAAATCTGACAGGACCAGACTTTGAGAATACGGAAAGAGTTGCTTTGAGTCTGACTCTAAAGATTAAGTCAAGATGATTTGTTTTTCATTTGCTAGTAAAATGGAGAAAAAAAAGACTCACTTCTGATGAACTGAAACTTCAATCAGATTACTGTGAAAGCAAAAATGTTCCTAATACAAAGATGTTTTATCTGATTCTTTTAATTCTACCCGTGTTAGATGATGTTTTCAGTGTTTTTTGAGTTCTGGAAAATCTGTCTTAATTTTTTTCCAAGTACTGGTAAATCTCTTTATGAAGCTTGTGTTCCCATTCAGTCGGTCACGTTCGACGTACGTCGGACAGACCGACGAATAGGAATCTCACCAGAGAAGCCAATCTACTTTGAGTGTAACTAAACGAGCCAATGCACATTGGCATGCAATCATATGCATCAGCTGCTCGCCTCGCAGCACGGGTATATAATGAGCAGCAGGTGCGTTGCATCTTCAGCTTTTTGCTTCAGAGCCGAACTACTGGACAAACACAGTGGTGTCTACAAAGCGAGTGTTTGAAAAGACTACAACGAGTCAGCTGTTCTGTGACTGCTCTTTTTCGTCTGGTGCAGGAGGACAGCACAGCAGCGGGGCCGATTTCACTTTCTCCCTTTTCTTTACTTTTTTGCCTTTTTTCCTTGAGCAAAAAGAAAGCTGTTCCCAGCTGTGAAAGCCGTTTTGACGGCTGGTAACGGTGCGCTTAAGAGCGCTTAAAAGCTGTTTTGACAGCTGGTAAGAGGCAGCATCTGCAAGGAGAGTGCACACGACAGGCTGCACATTCCCTGTCTGTGTTGCAGCGGCTATTCCCCTGCGTGCTTCGGCACCTAAGAGAGTTAGTCCTAAAAGAGCTTACACGAGTAGTCCGCGTCTTTTTAAAGATGTCGTTCTACTTGTGTGCTGCTGGATGTGGTCATTACCTGGCGCCTCGGGATGGTCACCAACGCTGTATCGCGTGTTTGGGCTTAAAGCACGCTGAGGCGGCATTTGTGGACGAGTCATGCACCCATTGTGGGAAGATGACCGTCGCGGAGTTGCGGTCTAGACTCCAGTTCCTGCAAAGGGGCGGAGTCCCGGTGCCGCTGCCTCGTTCCAATCCTCCCCAGAGGGTTGCGTCGGGGCAGCGGCGCTGGTGACTTGAGGATTACGGTGAGCGCGCTTCCTTCGGGGAACCAACCCCCTAGGAACCCTCACCCCTCCTGCACTCCGCAGCCAGTAGAGCTGCCGGGGGAGTGCGGTGGACCGCCCCAGAGGTGTGTACCATCCGTATCCTTCTGAGCTCCCCAAGACGACCGGATGTCGATCGCTGCAATTTAGAAAGTTGATGTGCTACTTTTGATCACTTTTCCTGTGACACTGTTTTAATGACAGCTAGGAGCACAATAATGCCTCTTTAAACTAAATTACAGATGTTATTACCACTGTATTTGAAGGATATAATTTGAGGAAAATGGTAAGATTTGCACGTTTCCTTTTTAAAGTACTTTGTCAGTGACGCACCGAGACAGACAATTGTATTCACACTGCAATAAATAAGTAGGCCGATCTGTTTCCACTAAAAATAGCCTATAAACTTCCTAAATGATATGTTCACCTTATCAGCAAAACTGCATAAATTTGATTTGAATTGTTTAAAACAATTAAAATACTATTTGGCCAGTAGAAATTAATGAATCAACTTTATTCTAAAACCTTTATCTGAAGTATTTTATACAACTTTATGTATATTTATTCTAAAACATAAAGAGGATATTGGATGATTTTTATCAGTGTAGTGTATTGCACAAATGGCATTTATAGTCCATATCTAATATTTTCCAATGTCTTGTACCTTTGACGGTGTTAACCATGGGGTCACGTGGGTGGGAACTTGGAAATGATATGCAGATGAGGTTATGCATAGTAAAACTAGGCGTCGTAAGCTCCATATATGGTGAATTCAGGGAGGAGACAGGGTGGAGATGCACGTACACACAATCTTCTGCTGACTGGGATTTATAAAGGGATTTGTGCGCAGGATCTGGCATACGCATGTGTAAGACTAATGCTGGACTGTCTGGACCAAGAAAGAGCTACTCTTTGAGAAAACAAAGGAAATTAACATTTGAACTCTCTCTTGCAAAATTAGCATCCCCATTCGAGACGCAATCACACTGAGTCGATCACACCTCAGCAATGCCTTAATCTACATTTCCCTTCCTTCACCCCCTCTTCTCCCTACATGTGGAGATGAAATTCACCCAAAATCTATATGGTTTAATGTGAACAGTTACCAAACATGCATAATGTTGTATGATATCATTTGAAATGTCTCAGTGCGACTGGTACAAAGGTCTCATTCCCACAGAAGTAAACCAGAAGGTAATAAAGGTTTAAAGATTTTAGAGATATTTTGCTCTCTGTAATGGGTGTGTCCACCTTCACAGGGTCTTTCATGCAAATGGACTTCTGTCCCCAAAAGGTGTAAACTACTCAGTCTAGGACCCTGATTATTGCAAATTCCCATTGTAAACTCATGTTTCCATTTGAAAGAAGTTTCTGTCTTGGTCTGAGTATTTAAAGAGATGTTGCAGGAAGCTCAGGGCTCGATCCTGTAATCAGATCAGATCAGATCAGCCTTCAGACACTCAGCAATGTGTATTTTTCTAATGTCAGGTATGCATCTTTTTAGTCTTTTTCTGAGCATTTGATGTCTGTATTGATCATCTTTGAGATGATTATGTAATTGGCATGATACATTTACCTGATAGATTTATAAATTGTTACATTTGGCTTTATTCTGGCTTACTCTGAAATTATTGACTCTAGTAGATTATGTTAAATCCATAACCCCACAAATCTACGCTCAGGTTAGTAACGGACTAAAGTACTGTTAGGTGGAGCAGTGGGGCACACCAGCTGATATTTTAGAGCTCCGACTAGCACATTGGCATTAGTTAAGTATACTTAGACTGTATAGGCTAATAATGTGTTTTTCCTTTTAGAGCAACATAGTGTTGCTAGATCAATCTAAACAGGGTGGGCCTCAACCTCTGGTTATGGTGAGATTATTCTAACTAAGTGTCTGTGGGTAAACCACTGTGTGATTATGTAAAGTTACCACTAGAGGAAGCTAAATTGGTCAGCCTGATTTTATGGTAATGGTCATGGCCCCTAGTTAAAGTAATCTTACCTTAATTCGGTGTGTTCAGATCTATGGGGACTAAATAAACGTATTCTAAACCCCCCCAAATAAATAACACAAAATAATAGTCTCAAAAGCTTTATATTTATTCACTATTAATGACAGTTATATAGATAATATATAGATACAGGGTTTCAGGGCTTCTTCAAAACTAATTACAACAGCAATCTTCATCATGTGCTTGAAGATGTTTGATTTCACTGTGATCCCTGGAATGTCCCTCTCAACACATTAATACACACACATTACATTCTGCATGAGAAAATATAAAGAAGCACAGTGACCTGATGATTCTGTAATGTTTTTTAGTTACTACAACATTACTGTAGTAAAACCATGTGAAAACGAGCGGGGAATATACAATACTAGATTAAAAAAAATATCTAGCGAGCAAATACATATTAACATCGTAAACATTAACCATACTGTGTGACCATATATAATATGATTAAATGTTAATGAATTAAGTGTATCAGCAGATAGCCATCATAAATCAAATAAGAAATTTGTTAGAAATATAGTTTACCTAGCTGACGAGGATCATTCGCTTCGTGTCAAACTCAAATGCAGTTACGGCGGGTTTTTGACCAGCGAATGTGTGCAAATGTGCAATAACATCATCACATTGGGGTACGTCATCATCAATAGGTTATTTATAGGTTTATATATAGGTTTTATTTCCTGTTGTAAAATACGTTTGGCCAAAATCTCAATTTATAAAAGATGTAATACTACTGTACTGTATGCACAGGCTATTTAAGGCTATTTGTAGGCTATTGGCTATGACTAACTTAGATGGCAAATGCTAGCCCCCTCCCTCTCTCTCCGCCGCCGGTCTCAGGCCTCAAATGCATAAAATATGAAACTAATAGACATACTAGTGTTTCTTTCATAAAGACGACGTTGTAGCCTACTTATACAAACAACAAGATATTTATTTACCGTTGCAAGACGTTCAGCTGCTCTGCTGTGGAAGTTCAGTTCGCTGCACTCAGGGGGCGGAGTTAAGAGGTTTGACTGACAGTTTGAGCGGATCCAAAAAGATTTTGTCACAAGCTCTTTTTAATACCTTTATTAGGCTAAATATATTTGTAAATCAGACAGACCAATAGCATTGATTTATTGAAGAAAATAAATAAATAAAATAACACCTACAAAAAAAGGACACTTCAGAGTGTAAGGACAAAAAGGGCATGTGATCTGCTCAGGTTGAGCCCTACCTGTGCACGTGCCTGGATATTATTGTGTAATCACAACACATTTGCTCAAAACTGGTCAAATTCATTAGTGTATCCATTCTGTTAAAAACAACTTATTCACCAAATACTTCCACGGTAATTTGCAGAATTTTATGATTCTACCCTTTTATGGAGCACCAGACTTGAGTTGCAAAGTTACAAAGTTGATGAAACATGATAGGTATTGGTGTTTTAGTATTAAGCCCACTAGATGGCAGTAAAAGCTGTTTTTTCTCAATCAAATCAAAATCCTTTATGATGTCTTCCATTTTATGTATAATAATAAAGAAGCAGCAATCCTGATGGTCAGTCGCAATGAAAGGAAACGCAAGCAAAGTAAGAACTGTGAGAAATAAAGTTTCACACAATTGTGAGAAAAAAGTCTTAATTACTGTTTTTATTTTTTTTTAGTGGCAAACGGCTTCCATAGTCTATGCTCTGTTGTTGATATATTTTTCTCTTCTACTAATGTAGACAGTGGATATTTTTTAAAGTTCTTAATGTAAATAATAAAGTCTTTTTCAAATAAAAATAAAAATTCTCTCTCTCTGCTAATGTAGGTTAAGCCGCTGTGATATGACAGAAGAAGGTTGTTCTGCTCTGACTTCAGCTCTGAACTCAAACCCATCACACCTGAGAGAGCTGAACCTGAGCTTTAATAAACTAGGAGACTCTGGAGTGAAAAACCTCAGTGATCTACTGATGAACCCACAATTCAAGCTGGAGAAACTACAGTTAGTATCATTATACTGTACAGCAGTTACAGTGTGATTAAAGTTTACTGTTTAGTTTAAGACAACTGGACTCAAGTCACATCATTTATAGTGCTGCACTTTCTGCTGTTGGTAACACTGTTTTTTTTTTTTGGTGTTTTTTTTGTTTTTTTATTAGTACATTAATTGTTTCATTTTAAGCATTTGACACAATTTACGGTTCAGTCAGGCCACTTTCGTCAAATTTATATTTATTATAATGATAAATGCCACAATAGTCACAATTACATTAGCGTTGTAAACAGCTAAATACACAGAGAAGGATGATAAATAAAATGACTGTATGCAAAAGACAGTCGTAAACAGATTAGATTAAAGAATCCAGACAGGTGGAGTTGGGGATGGAGGAGGGAGTTAAATGCAGCAGATAAGCAATAGAGAGAGGCAGAATGAATGGGGATTTAATGAACCGCTGTGATAGATGTCACAACTGGATTGGTACACGTCATGAAACGGCTGACTGTCAGCTGGTGCAAGCTTGACTGACGTGGCCTGCCTGAACTAAAGTGATGCTTGATATTGTGTACATGCAGAAATCTGATTTTACAACAGAATAAAGAAGGGACACATCTAATAGTTAAAATATGAAAGAGAAGAAACAGAATCTTCCAGCAAACAGAACTAGTGGACTGGGTTTCAGAACAGACTATTGGAAACTAAATGCTGCTGAAGCTCTTCAATAAGATGATCATCATTGATTTGAGTCATTTTCTCTTTCTGTCTTCAGTCTGAGTTACTGCAGTATTACAGAGAAACAGAGTCTCATCCTGACTTCAGCTCTGAAATCAAACCCATCACACCTGAGAGAGCTGGACCTGAGCTGGAATGAACTAGGAGACTCTGGAGTGAAAAACCTCAGTGATCTACTGATGAACCCACAATCCAAGCTGGAGAAACTACAGTTAGTATCATTATACTGTACAGCAGTTACAGTGTGATTAAAGTTCACTGTTTAGTTTAAGACAACTGGACTCAAGTCACATCATTTATAGCGCTGCACTTTCTGTGTTTCTCCATCTGAAGAAAGATTCAGAAATACTATTAGTTAACGGCTTGTTATGTGTATCAGTAGAAAGAGCATTAAACTTTGTGGATATAAAATAGTTTCATATGCTGAAATCTGACAAATCTTTGCTTTGAAACAATACAGAAGTGAGAACAGACTAAAAACAGTGTAACAAATGACAGTAGATTATTCTGACAGAGTTACAGTTATACTGGACTAATGCTACTTTCACTAAACCTTCATTTATTGAGCAAAATGTGTATTTAGAGGTTGTAAACTACACTTTAAATGACTTAAATCCTATACACGAATCAATTTATTTTTCTTTAACTTTTCTTTAACTCACTTTAAATAACTGAAAATAAATTGATTCATGTATAAGATTGTCTTATGTTGAAAATGTGAAATCAGTCCATTTAAATATGAACTTTTCTATTGTTTCCATATTGATCCTATATATTAATCTGCAGTGATAAATTCACTTTTTTGTGGAGTGAGGACGGATCCAGACTTGGATTGTAACTAGTGTCCTCAAATGCTCCTGTCTTGGTTTGTTCATATCATGAAGTTTCCATGATTTTGCTGGTGTATTAGTGACTGTATGACATTTATTAATGATTCATTTAACTCACACATGACTGAACATGGTTTGAGCCATTTTCCTCTTTGTCTTCAGTCTGTGTGAATGCAGTATTACAGAGGAACAGAGTCTCATCCTGACTTCAGCTCTGAAATCAAACCCATCACACCTGAGAGAGCTGAACCTGAGCTGGAATAATCTAGGAGACTCTGGAGTGAAAAACCTCAGTGATCTACTGATGAACCCACAATTCAAGCTGGAGAAACTAGAGTTAGTATCATTATACTGTACAGCAGTTACAGTGTGATTAAAGTTCACTGTTTAGTTTAAGACAACTGGACTCAAGTCACATCATTTATAGCGCTGCACTTTCTGTGTTTCTCCATCTGAAGAAAGATTCAGAAATACTATTAGTTAACACTTCAACAGTTTAAACTAAAACACTTTATACTCAATATCTCATGAAGAGTCTGAGTTCACATTATATTTGAGTAAAATTATTCACCTTAATGTTTTGTTTGTAAGATAATCTCTCTTCCTCTGTTTGTGTCTTTCTAGTCTATATGACTGTGGCATTACAGATGTTTCTTCTTTAACTCAGTCTTTGACTAACTCAAAAGCACTGCAGTTTCTAAAATATCTTGATCTGAGTAATAATAATATAGGGGACTCAAAGCAGCGGCTCCGTGACGTGATACGAGACTCAAACTGTGACCTGAGGTGAGGAAACATCACTGTGATATTAAAGATCATCACCTCTGATATGAGAACAAACCTTTCAGATATTCATGAAGGAAATTATCATTAAGCTTTAATGCAATAAAGGGTTTGTGTGAGAACAAAATATAAAGCTTTATTCAACAACACCTGCTTTATTAACTGTGTCAGTCAAGTGAATCATTTCAGTTTGAAAAGTCATTCATGTTTTAAATGTATTTAAAACACAAATATTGTTTGAGAAAAATCTCTGCAAGATCATGTAAAGTCTGTAATTAATCTGATTAGAGGAATTTAATGTAACTTCTTTTTACTCAAAAAACATTAATTATAAGTAATTAGCAGTTTGTTCCACTGAACACTGATTGTTTTCTCTTCTGTTCCTCCTTACAGAGTAGATGAAGATCAAAAATACAACAGGGATCCATTATATTATTATCCAGTTTAAATCTGTGAAATGATCATGAGAGGATCAGTGACCATCAGATGATCCACAGAAGAGTCTCTACTGCATCTATGAGGAGAAATAAATGTGTGATTAATGTGTAAATGTGTTTCATACAGGTGGAAGAGACTCAGATTTACAGTTAAATAAAGCAGCATGTGTGTTAGCATGAGTATCAGAAACATGTGATATTGAATGATTAATGTTGCTTTAATATTCAGATGATGGTTTTGTGTTATTTAAAGGAGGAACAGGAGGAAGAAGCTCAGATGAGTCTGTCAGCAGAAATCTTCAGTATCAGGCCTACAAATATAATAATGTTTGGATTAAACTCATCCATAATGAGTAAAATGTGTCTAATCATAAATGTGATTGTCAAGTATAGCATGTAAATGATATAATATGATATAAAGTGAGTCTACAATCAAATTCGCATGCTATTTTTTAAAAATCTTTTTTACATTTTATGCACAGAATATATTCGTTTATTTTTGTCCATCTAAACATCATTTTGTACCTTCATTTGCTCTGGTCTAGAGAGTCTTTGAGTTGTTGGAAATATCATTTAACCTGTTTTTTCTTGAGATTAGCCATTATAATGCAAGATTAAACTCAGTTTAAATACAATGTTGATCATAAACTCATTACATTTTGGGAATAAAGTCATTGTTTCAAGACAAAATGTTAAATTTCAAGAAACAATGTAGAAATAAAATGTTTAGAATAAAGTCAAAAGGTCGAGAATAAACGATCAGTGTCCATTATATACTGATAGAGAACATGACAGATCACTTACTCAAGATTTATTTTAGGCTTTCCTTTGATAACAAAAAAATACTGTCAGCTTTAGCAATAATACATTTATTATTGTTACAAACAGTTCAATTTGTGCATTCAATGATAAATTTCCACTTAAATTTTAATAATTTAAGTGGAAATTTATAGAGATCATTGATTGCACAATTTTTGTTGCTATAATTTCTTGACAAAAGGGTAAGTAGATTTTTATTCATTTCCTTCATATATTGAACATGTTCAAACATGGGTCAATAAATACATAGTAAAGTACAACAATAGAGCAATAAACTTTAGTTGAACAGAATTAACATCACTTTTGTCATCACGGCCACAACCGGGAGCAGAGGAGCGGAGAACACCAGCAGAGACATCACTGACCATCAGTGACCATCAGTGACCATCACTGACCATCAGTGACCATCAGTGACCAGACCCAGAGCAGAGGAGCGGTCAGGACAAGATTAAGTTACAGGAGAGTTCACCCAAAATACTTATTATTTATCAATCTAAACTCTTTTTTTGAGGAACTCTTGGAGAAAGCCATAAACAATATACAGGTGCATCTCAATAAATTAGAATGTCGAGGAAAAGTTCATTTATTTCAGTAATTTAACTCTGGTGGATCCAAAATGGTCAATATTCATATTCATTCATTTTATTCATATTTCATGTCAATCAGTTATGGCTTATGATTTCTCAATATTACATTTGATTTGAGATATTCATGGACTCCTACTCCATATATTAATCCTCATCATATTTTCAGGTATTTACTCTTATGGTTATTCTTCTTTTATATTTAAGAGTATGTATGCTTGTTATATTCAATAGTTCTTCAAGTGTTCCAGTGTGACAGGTCATGGTGACACGTTTGTGGTCAGATATTGGACGAGTACTGCAGAAGCGATGATGTTTTCAGAATTAGTTGCTCATTTGATCTTGTACCTTTATATCAAAATATGTCTGTTCACTTCAGCACAATCATGTGATCACTTAATAACGGCAAGAAATGAGAAATTACATTAAGAAACAGTGACGATTAAATACACAACCAGAGAAAGTGTTATGTAAACTAATAAAAAAGTAAACTAATCCTACCTGACTAATTAGACACAAAGTGCAGATTAAAGCCCCGCCCATTCTAACAGTAGCTCGTCATGTCCACTAGATGGCAGTGCGGCATCAAACACAAGAATGACATCAGCCACTGATTTCACTGATTCCTTTTGACTATAAAGTTATCTTTATTGTATCTCAGAATCACATGAGCAGCTGTTAGTGTTCACAAAGAAAAGCATCAGTGACACAATAAACAAGATCAGTTTGTTTACTTAAAATGTTGAATTTAATAAAATAATAATAAACAGAAAAAAAATTCAATGTAATAATCTAAATAAATGTTTGATCTTGTAAGCAGTGCAGCTGTGTATGAATATTTGAATGTATCTGATCTTCATTTGTGTTTATTACTTATTTAAGAAAGTTCTTATGAAATGAGGCTCTGAAGCAGGGCGGCGCTGGGAAGCAATACTCGACTCTGATTGGCTGTTTGGGCCGGTGGGCCGGGCTGGAACGCGAAGCTGCGTTCTGATTGGCTGTGTGAGGCGCAGCGCGTCTTTCCTCTCATGCGCGAGTGCGGCACCAGCCCTGCGTCACGACACACACACACACGCGCGCGCAGAGTCCTGAAATACTTTACCTGGCGAGTCGCGTGTCTGTCCGTCACTCCGCGCGCGTGAGGTGGGGTTTACTGAGGCACAGGCTCTAAATGGCGAGTCGAGGATCGGATGCAGGACGACATCTTCCTCTGCAGCCTCATCATCATCATCATCATCACACCGAACCGGCGCCAGAACCTGCTGTTCCGCGAGGCGCAGCGATGGATAGAGGTGCGTGACGTCATGCCACTGCGTTATTCGGGAATACATGATGCGCGTGCACGCGCAGGTGTCTGTCTGCTGTATGAAGAATGATTTAGTCATTCTGTTCACCTGTTGACATGAATCAGGAATGTTAATGGAATTGTTACTCAGTAGGAATGAGTCCTGATGGGATCAATCCAGAATCCTGTAAGGATCCAAATAAGATCTGAATCTCACTTCATCTCGCGAATCATTAGTTCAGGTGTGATAGATTATAATATAGTTTATAAGGTTATAATTGCATGAAATGATTCAGTTTTTTGTGTTGACTTGTTGAAGTAAAGTTGAGGTTTGTCAGAAAATCCAGTGGATTTCTGTCATTATTCAGAATCACTACAGATGCAGGAATGGTCAGTAAAAATCAAATAAGATCTTATTAAATGAACTCAAATCCCTGTTTTATTTATCCCAGTTCATTTTCTGTTTATCCAGTTGGATTCCATTAGCATTCCTTTAGGATTTTAAAGGGTTTGTGCACACATTCATTCAGGGTTTAGACTTTAGTTCAGTTTGGAAATTAAAGTCACAATGAAACGGCATATGTCAGAGAGAAATGCATTATGGGAAGAAATGCAGGTTGGGAATTGGTGAATATCCATCGGTTGATGATTGAATGGAGGAAGATCTGAATGACAGTAAGAAAGAGGCGATAGACAGATAGATTCATAATAATGTCATGGTGCTTCATACTTGACTCTACATGCTTCTGCATTCATCTGGAGAGAAACACAGTTTCAGAGAGATTAACGTAAGCTCAAATGTAGCTGTCTCTGATCATTGCCAGTGTCGTGTGTTCAGCTCGACCCGCAGCGGTCATACCCGGTGCCAGATGCCCCAAATAACTGTTTATTGAAAAGCACAGGCCTCAGCGAGAGGCTTTTGTGAGCGGAGCTTTTGTGTCCATTGTGTGTCTCTGCTGTGATTATTGTGTGAAACTGGAGTGTTTCAGCGCAGGGGTAAGGTGTGTCGCTCTTTATTCTTCATCCAGCACCTATGTCAACCTTCTCCAGTGAATGTACACAGACGATCCATGAGTTGTGTCAAAGCGCTATATGAATGCCTCATTCATTCATTCATCTGATGTTTGATCGTGGATCTGACTGACTGTTCTTCAGCTCCAGATGAATGTTTCATTCTTGCATTAACACAAAACCAAATGAATAAATGTTTTTCTTTTGGGAGTCAACAAAGAGCATGAGGATTGTGATGTTGACATATAAAACATTAGATGATTAGAGAAAGGCTGTTCTGGGCGGTTGCCAGAGTGTTGCTAAGGTGTTCTAAGTGGTTGCTAGGGCGTTGTTGAAGTGGTTGCTAAAATAACAGTGTAATAGTTCTCTGTAGCAAAACCAGTGTGGGATAAACTAGTGTAGGCATTACATTTCAATACTTAACTCTTTCCCTCTTTCCATGTGTTTTTTTTTTTAAACGCCAGCATTTTTGATCATTTTCTCCAAACTTCATGACCTCCAGAATATTGTTGTATGAATATCTGAACATGCAATAGTATATCAAACGAAAGAAGAACAGAGCCTCTGCTTTAACCAAAACAAAAACATTTTATTCTAGCTTCATGCATTGTTTTTTTATCAACACTTTAATAAAAAGTTTCATAAAATAAGCAACATTTTGAACAAAAAGCTGAGAAAATCACGTTTTTGTCAGACTTCGTCAGATTCAGAGCTGATCAGAACACAGATGGAGCAGATCGAGTCCATCAAAGCTTCAGTCGTTTCTTCTTCATGGTTCAACATCTCATGCAGTAACTTTAGACATTTTTGATTTAATGTTTGATGATCGTGTTATTAATGTGCGTCAGCAATGCTTCTATCGCTTGTTTCTGCTTCTTCTTCTCTGTGTTTTGATCCAGAGATTCTGTACTCTTTCAGAAGATGCTTAATAGCGCCCCCTACAGTATAACATTCTGTCAATTGACTTGATGATCAGTTTTTCAGGGTGGGACATATCAAAAAGCTCTTTTGTTTTTGTTAAAATTGGCAATATATATTTTAAGTCATAACCTCTGGCAAAGCAGTATTTGGATACTTCAGAGAACATTTAATTAGACAGAAAATCTGATGAGAAGCAGAAATGCAGAATGATGTCATCAAAATTGTTGGTCCGTATTTTGTGGTAGAGAGAGACTGTACATTTTCAACGCATATATCTTCTAAACGAATTTTGATTTCATGGAGACCTAAATATTGTAAGTAAAACAGTATATGTCAGAAATAGTCAGCTGCTAACAAACAAAAATCATAAAGCCATGTTGAAAGATGACTAGTCTAAACTCAGTCTCAAATCTGAATTGACGCTTTTTAATTTAAGGTTTCTAATGTTGTTTTGAGTCTCCTTCAACAGGTTTACATGCAAAAACACTTAAATTTTCTCATAATATCCACTGCAGCATCAGCTCTTTTCTTAAAGTCTGAACACAGTTTGTTCGAAGCTTCAGTCCCTCTAAACTCCTCCTTTCTGAGAGCTGCTCTGCTCTGATTGGTCAGATGGCCCAGTCTGTTGTGATTGGTCGACCGTTTACAGTGCGTGTCAGAAACAAAACGCACATTACCATATCTGAATTTCAGCTCCGGATCTTCCTCAGCACATGATACAGTGACACAAACAGTAAATCAGTTTCAGCTCTAGTCCTCATCCTTTGAAGTGCATCAAAGTGGATTTGCTCCGGCAGCAGAAAACAGCGTCAACATGAACAACACGAACCAAACTCTTGTGTGGCAAAGGAGACGCTGTTCACTGGCAGCTGATGAAGAAAATCAATCAATCTGTCAATCAGTCAATCAATCAATCAATCAATCAATCAATCAATCAATCAACCAAGGTTGACCAAAGTTCTTTTTCAATGAATAAAGAATCACAATGAATTAAGAGGGAAACAAGATGGAGAAACAAAATTAACAAACATCAGGCAATCAACAATATACAACAGAGACCCAAAATAACATGCTTAATGAATGTTAAATGTCAAGGAGAATGAATATATCTTAAGAACAGATGGGGCGTGCCTAATGTAAAGAGGAAGGCTATTCCACACTTTCAGTCCAGCGGGAGCGAAAACGAGATCACCATGATTATAAAGTTTAACTTTGGAGACAGTGAGTAGGCCAAGGTTACAGGATCTTGGGTTCGAGAAGGGAATAATCTAACAGCAGCTGAAGAGAGATTATATTAGAGATAGATTTGGGGAGCATATACAGGGAAAACAACACCGGTCCCAGGATTGATCCCTGCAGAACACCACAACCAAGAGTTATGTTGAAGATGAGTGATGCCCCAGACAAACAGTAAACATCTATTGACAAATAAGACTGAAACCACTGTAATACAGTACCATGAAGATCCCACACAAGTCTCCAGGCACGACAGGAGTGTGTCGCGGTCAAACAAATCAAATGAAGAGATCTAAAAGGACTAGAGCCATAGATTTCCCTGAATCAGTCGTGAGAAAGATGCATTTGAGACTCTTAGATGAGCAGATTCAGTGCTGTGTAAAGCTTTAAAACCCGAGTGAAAAACTTCATTGGTAGAATTATCTGACAAGAGAGATTGTAATTAGTACAACTTTCTCCATGATCTTTGAAATAAAAGGAAGGTTTGAAATAAGCAAAAAGTTGGAAAGAGATGCAGGATCAAGATTTTTTTAAGAGAAATGAGATCTGTTCATTGATAAGCTCAAGATTCGAGATGGTCAGATCAAACTTTGTGCCCATTTAGATGTTCTTGTTTTCACAGTGTCATCTGATCTGCTAACAGCATGTGGACGATTCATCTCGCAGCTGCATGATCCATTCTGCATATCCAGACTGATGAGAAAGAAAGAAAGAATAATGGAGATAATGGAGAATGGTGTTAAAAGTCAGGCAACATCTCGACTGAGGAAAGCAGTGCTCCTGCCAATGATGAATTCAGTTGTGATGATCTCGGGTGTGCAGACATGTTTCCCTGCGGCTCAGAGCCGGTCCTGAGGAGCCGTGGAGAGGGTCACGCGGGGTGACGGCGTGTGTGCGTCTCTTCACTGACTCGTGTGATGATGTCACTCGGAGGGGCGGGACCTTGCAGGAATGGATGAGACGTTCCCTGGAGCTGTTTTGGAAAATGAGGGAGGTTTGTTCAGAGTTTATGGCATTGTCTGTCATGATCCTCTCAGATGGTTTAGATCTGTGTTTGTGCATGTGTGCCTACAGTAGATTTACAAAACCAATCTGATGAGTTGATCAAGCAGTTAAATGGTAGTTATAGGACATATAAAGTGACAGATGAAATATTGTAACTTAGATTGAAGATATGATACTCACTGAAGCTGTATGACTCTCTCTGGTTTGTTACAGTAACAGTCTGAACTGTTCTCTGTTTTACAACAAAAGTGGATTTATATTGTCAAGCAGCATGAAATTAGCATAAAAGTTGTCTTTACGAGTTTTGCACTCTGAGATTTCTTTGCTCTCGACATGCGAGAGGCGATGAGATTTGACATCATTGGCATCAAACCTGGTGTGAGCGTCTGAATGAACACAAGCGTGAATGAGGTTTGAGAGCTGTGATGACGGAGGACGAGATCTTCAACAAACTACTTCAATGTGATTCTGCTCTGAGTTTGGAGTGACGTGAGGATGAGAGTTTTGTCCCTTTAAGGATCACAGACTGAAGTGTGACGATAGAGGGATCTGAGAGAGGATCATGAGGATGTCCATGGGAATATTTAAGTTTTTTCCTCCGACATATTAAAAAAATAATTTTCATAAATGGTACTCACACATACTTTCATGCAGTAGTTTATTTTTCTTTGTGTAGTGGAAAGGAACTGATTGGGTAAAGAAAAGCGGGTGTTTCGTATCAGAATGCTGTCAGTCTCTGTGTGTGAATACAAACACTTACTACTGTATAGTGAGCATCAGACATGAGCACAGAAGAGTCTGTGTTAAAACAGCTGAAAAGCACCTGCATGACCTACTGCTTCTGCAGTGTTTTGAAGTGTGCATTCAAGGACACTTTACTGTGTGTGTGTGTGTGTGTGTGTGTGTGTGTGTGTGTGTGTGTTTTAAGTGGGACAGAAGTGATGTACTCATGGGAGCTGGGCTCTTTTTGCTTATCAGGGTAAAGTGCTGCCTGTGTGAACCGTAGACACACACACACACACACACACACACACACACACACACACACACACTCTCACAGTGACCGTAAACACTCAAACTGCCCAGATCTTTAGTGGTGTTTGCTAAGGCAAGCGTTATTATTATTATGGTCATACTTTGAGATGGAAGAGAGATCAGCAATGGAATATGGAATATTTCAGTGTTTATTATATATGATTCATCGGTGCACATCATCATTATTGTGTTAAATTCATGTTCCTCATAATCTTGAATCAGAATATCTTCCTCTTGCAGCATCTCTTCTCTTCTCTGATGATGAGGGCGGGGCAACCTGTCACTCACATGAGATCCACCAATAGCAAACCACAACCATCCAATCAATTCCCCACAGACAAAATCAAGCCCCGCCCTACATTTGTTCTTGTTTGCAAAGCGTTTCACTCAGATATACAGATTAACTCTACTTTTCTTCTACTCAGTTGCACTTAAGTCACATTTATTTGTAGTGTTTTTCAAAGCACACTGTTTCAAAGAAGCTTTACAGAAAACTCTGATTTTAATGTTTATAATATTTTAATATCTTATAGTTGCATTTGTCAGATTAGATCTGAGTGATCATATAGTTTACATTCTGTGACATACAAGCGATCAAGCAGTTGAGAGATGCCTCATGTCTTGCTCTCACTCGTCTTTCTGGTTTCTGTTTTCAGTTTGTTCAGAATTTGACTATAAAATGAGCTGCAGAGAGACGGAGCAGCGCTCTTCTGATCTTCTGTGTGTTCATTAACACTCCTCTGTGTCTCATGTTAACACACCGCTGTGATGAAGCTCTGTAGATCATCAGATCTGTGGAAGTGAAACGCCTGTTCAGAAGGGACAGTACTGTGATTTACTCTTCTGGTTCAGTTTGGTGTGATTTGCTGCTGATATGAAGATAGTTGTAGTAAATCACAGAAATGAACAGCTCTGATGTGTTCAACATTAACATTGTATGATGAATGTGAATTGTTTTTGTGAATGCAAAGTAGGTTATGCATTTATAAATCATATTTTGTCATCAAATCCATTTGGAGACAGTCTAACAGTGGGAATGTTCTCATGGCTCTCATCGGATGTGACATCGTCCTACACACAGATTCAGATCGTGGGGAACAGTGACGGCGCGAATGAATGAAGCCTTTCAGAAAGCATCGCACACACACTATTATAAATGAGCTTCACATACAGATGTGTTTTGTCTAGACGGACAGACAGTACAGTCATCATACATATAATGTCACACATTTACACGCATTAAAGAGATCAGAAATCCTCTTTAACTCTACACACACACACACATGCTGTCATGCCCACACCAGTACATTCCTAGGATGTTTAATTCAGTATACCGCCTTAAAACACACACACACACACACACACACGGCCTGACAATGCAGTCGGTCATCACGCTGGAGAATGACACAGTCAGACCTCAGCTGACCGATGTGTGTCTGCTCATCTCTCTCTCTGTCAGCTGAGAACAAACCCAACCCGTCACTGCTGTGGCCGTATGCTCTCGGCATTAGGAAAGTCATGCTTTGCCATGAAAAGGAGTTGCTCTGTAGGGCGTTCACACTGATTCTCTGTAAAAGAACTAAACTCACACCTCTTTCTGTGACCCAGAAGTGAATTGAGTGAGAAGAGATGGATCTGTTTCATTCTCATTGTACTTAGTCCAGAATTCATGAACAGTCAGTTGTGGCTTTCTGTGTATAATTTATTTAAAGTACCAAGACTTGATGTTCACAGACTAATGGAAGTTGACCGGCACTATTTCAATCAGCGAGGCTCATTGGGAAACATTCCTCTCAAATTCACACAGACACACTGAACATGCAGAATTCAGATTCAACAGCAGTCTTTTTGAGCTTTAATGTTCACAGACACTAGTCCATATCAAGATCTGATTCATTCTACAGCCCTACTTTTGATTTGACTTTTGATATTTACCCAAAAATGGCCAAATTCCGTAACATTCCACATACTGTACATTCCATTTATATTACTGGATTCATATCCTGGCTGGAAAAATACCCAAACATCTTAAACCAGTTTAGTCTGATTTGCTGGTTTTAGTTGTTCTTTTGGCTAGTTTTAGAGGACACTTTTCAGCTGGTCTGGTTTGGAGATCAGTCGGCCAACCAGAGAAACACCAGCTTGACCAGACCAGGACAGCAGATCATAGACGGCATGAAATGGAAATCACAACCAACTTTTCTCCCTGTTATGATGTAAAACTAAGTGATTCGGTTTATCAAAAATGTAGGAAAGGATTTGACTTTGTCCATTGGGAATTAGGATCATAAAAAGAGTGTGTGGCAAACTAAATAGAGGCAGATCTCAGTGCATGTTTGCAGTCAGTTATGGAGGGCAGGCATTGAATTTTTTTTTTTTTTTAACAGCAGATTGAGGAATTGCATTGTCTCTTTCATCTGGAATGTTTCTGGTCACAGCAGGTTTTCATTCAATAATATCCTACAGTGAAGATGAGAAACAAACCACAGAGACGATGACAGACCTTCACTGAAGATATCAGCTCAGCTGTGTGAGTGATTGACAGGTCTGATCTGCCACTCTTGTCTTCAGCTCTTCATTATAAGCCATTGTTTATGGGATGTTCTGATGTTGAGTTGTCAGAAGGAGTTATATCTCAAATATGGCTTGCAAACACACATTTTTCATATGAACTGAATCACTGAGTGAGGAACAGTGTTGAAGATCACAGTAACTCTGAGCACAGCGTGATGTTGTGAGAGTCAGCTCCTGATCTCCATTCTGGTGTGAAGTCATGATGTCTGTGTGAGAGCTGCGCTTTCTTCTCTACTCATTCTCCATTAACTAGCCTGACATATGAATTATTTTGGGTAGGGTGTGAACAGAGTCCTCTAGACCTCTACTGCTGTCGCTGCTGGAGACGAACAACTCTTGCTTATACTCTTGTGTACTGTGTTTATTTTTTGTTCTTTCTTGTTTTCATTCATCATCTTCACTTACTTCGCAAAAATTATTTTGCTTCTCTTCAGCTCTGATAAAGACATCCACTCTTGCATGTTTGTGCATTTTGGGGGCGGAGCAATGAAGGGAGGGGCGTGTCTTTCTCAGAAATCACTTACTGCACCTTTAACAGGCTGATCGGAGAGCTTACTGAAAACACCAATAAAACACAAACTTTTAATCGGATCGTAAGTGTTTTTCAGTTTAAACATACAATATTCAGATATTTATTGAGTTATTTAGATTAATTCTTATTCATTAATTGACTTATTTACACTTTTGTTCCTGCATTCTGCAATAGATATCTTACAGAACATGTTTTTATGATGGCGTGTCCAGTTAAACATAATGTAATGAATCAATGTCAATTCAAAACAATGGATAAATCCAGAGACTGTCTGGGAAAAAGCATATTCACATTGAATATACAGTCTTACACTAGAGTTAATCCACCTTGTCACTCTTGAACACAACATTGATATGAGAAATAGTCGTATTTTTTGAATACCCACAAAAGTTTCCTTACATACATTGTATTATATTCCAGTGACCATAAAACCTTGTTTGTGTTTTTGAAGAAATCAGTTCTTTAGCTGCTTATATAAGCTGGTTTCTGCCTGAATCCTCTCAGTTTTCTGCTGTAATTAGCTATTATGAAACTGCATAGAGATCATTCATGAGTTTCTTTAGCTCTCTTTCAGAACGCCTCAGTATTGTTGGTTCAGTCGCTGCCGGCCCCGTCGCCTCTGAATGAAGCCTCTCTGTCTGAGGGATTCCTCAGGGATGAAATATGATTATGGATCAGAGAATGGAGTCATTATCAGCCACACACACACACACACAGGTTTGACGAGAGTCCAGGGTTCATGACCTCCGGCTAAATCAGCTCAAGTCTTTCCGATCAGGAGCTGGAGGCGTGTGCGTGAGCATCGAGAGAGAGAAACTCTGTGTCAGGCCTTTGAGTGCTTCATTTATCCAGCGCAGGTGAACACAACAGTGTGTGTGTGTGTGTGTGTGTGTGTGTTGTCACTCCCTCAGGCTCAGGAAACAGCTTGTACACGCCTCTGTTGTCATGAATAATGCTCTGACAGATCATAACTGGGCCAATGACATACACAAGTGTCCATGATAACTTTACAGTGCTTGCTTTATATTGTTCTGTCTTTGAATTGCATTTTTGAAGTATTTTGGACTAAGTTAATATTGACCCAATCGTTTGTTCCACACATTGACCTGTAATAGCCTGGAAGTATTAGAGGAAGTGACCTAATCATCTCCAGATATAGATCCAGTTGTGTTGTTGAGATCCCAAATCTGAAACAGACGGATGTTTGTGTGACTCTGAACAACACTTCGAGAGGCATTTTTGTAGTTTACGTGAAATCTCCTGGGAGAGGATTAAATTCAAGCAATCACTAAGGAATATCCCTGGGGGTTTCCCACAATTCAACTCGTATTACGTCTGTAAGGCTCTGTGGCTTTCTATAGGCTACAAATCTTTTTGCTTTAGAGTTTAAGGCACTGATTTACTCACACTTTACCCACTGAAACACATGAGTGCCTTCTGAAGGGCGTCACTGCCCCAAATCACTGAGAAAATACTACTTAAAGTTGGCATGAAACAGAAGGTTTTTTCCCTATTGTGATGTATATCCGAGTCAAACAGCTTTTGGAATGAGACAAAAGTGCAGGGCGGGACTTGATATCATTCTCGGGAATTGATTGGATCGTGGGAAGTCAGATCTGAATGTCAGTTGTGGAGGATCTTTAGTCCCACCCTCCACCGAGACACTCGTCATGAAGAGAACGGACATCGTTTCCAGAGGGAGGAGAAGTTATTTTGATGAAAGTGCAGATGAATTTTGAAAAATAATGATGCACACGGATGTAGATAAAATGTAGGGCGGGTCTTGGTTATGTGCATCACTTGTTGATTGAATGTTGAGATGTGGGCGTGGCTCTCAAAAGCGGAGGTGGTTTAACATGAATAATGATTGGAGAAGACCTGCATACGTCACCTGACTGACGCTTCACCAGAAGATCCAGATGTGACATTCTGATTAAACATTACGAGGTCAAAGAATGAGCTGTATGAATGCACAGATGAATTGTTCTCAATCAGATCTATGACATGCAGTTAGAAAACAGACAGGGTGAAATCTCGTTTCATCAGGTTTTCCCAGTACTGATCTTCTTCATATTTACTTAGGATTTAACGGCGAGTCAGTTTTTGGATCTTGTAGCCCCTCAGGGTTTCAGAACGGCAGGATCTCTGCGCGTGGGACTCGAGGAAGCTGGGATTAACGGGATCTCTCCAGCAGGAGGAACGACCCACCCCGCTGGAATGGAGCGCTGGATCAAACCTTGGGAAAATGGCACAGGGACAGATCTTTGTGAGTCCGCAACACGAGACGCAGGAGAACTGGCACAGACACGGACACACTTACTCGACGTGAAAGAGTGTGTGACTCGACTCTGAAACACTTTACATGAAGCAAACACTAACATTTCTACTCGCCGAATTCCCTTTCTTTTTGTTTTAATTGGGGCAGATCATGGAAAACAGGATTTTCTTTCTAATTTAAAATGAGTTGCTTCCTCCCCAGTCCTGCTGCAAAAACTGTGTCATTCAGAAGGAGTCAGAACTATCAGCACACTGACCTCCTGGATTCAGCCTACATATCAGTGTCTGTTCAGTGTTGAGAAACTCATTCTGATTGAAAACAGGTTAGCCAATCATAGCTGAGGTCTCAGAGGTGGAGTAGCTCTCATGCGGACGACGCTGAGGATCCTAAGAGTACAGTTATACGACAACAATGTACTAAAAACGTGTTTTTCGCTTACAGATGACAATGTTGTCAAAACGATCACACGGATCACACCTAAAATCTCTGTATTCTGCTGTCAGGCCAGTAGATGGCGATGTCACTTGTAAAGAAACACTAGACTGAACGTGTAATACACGTGCATGACGTAATCGTTTTCACAAATTCATGTTTTTGTAGTTTACACGGCTATAGTTGTCAAAAACTTGCACTTTGAAACCCTTTTTAAAAAGTTTGTTTTTCAGGCCCCCAAAACTGTTGTCGACAAACGCATAAAAAAATGCATAAAAAAAGTTTTAATTTTTTAGTTGACAATGGTGTCATGTAAACGGATGCTAAGATTTACATGCTGTTTTTTTTTTTTATAAATGTATGCACACCTTTTGTTTACCCTTACAAATGAAAATTAAAGATTATGCCAAACAACTTCATATGATTTCTTTTCAAGATTTTATGTCAGAAAATTTTAATGCAAATGTTTATGCAAAAATATAAATTATCATTTTTTTTTTGTCATATGAAAGTAAAAGTTTGTGCAAGTAAAATGAGTATGTTTTGTTTAAAAACATTTCAGAGCATCACTGATGTTTTGATGTAAATTTAGACAGTCAAGAGTTTTAAGTTAAGTTCATACTGTAATTCTCATATGTTCTTATAAACTTCATCCAGTGATATATTAACATAAAATTGCTCATAAATATTGATAAAATTATATATTTCTTTGCATTACACTAGTTTTTACTGTAGCTCTCATATCATTTTAAATTTAAAGAATTTCTCTATTTTTAATTAATAAAAAAGAGGGTAAATGAAGTGTGGTCAAAACATGGTAACGTTCAAAACTTTAAACATTTTGTGCATTCACTCATTAATGAGACATTGATTAGATACAGGATGGTAGCTGAAAAATACTAAGTTAAGCTCATGTTACACTGAGTCATAATTCATCAGTTTTTAATGCCATACGAGAGCTGATATAGAATAGAGAGTCTGATCTGGAGGGTGTTTGATATGAATCGGGTCTTTCTTCACATGCGTGTCTCACTGAGCTCGTGTTCAGCGCTGATACCTGAGAGAAGGGTCACGCTCAGTGTATTTCAGGGTCTGCAGAGATGTTTTCCCTCTGCTGGGCGGATATTGAGGCCTTTCAGAGGCACGTGGAGAAAAAAACACTTTATTTAAGAGATTTCATGGCAAATCAAAGCAGATCCTGGTCTGTGCAGCTGTCGGCTGTTACTGTAAGAGTTGTACTACAGCTTTTCTATAATAGATCATCGATCACAAACCATCTACACATGACCTGTTTTGTGAATCATCTCTAACGATCATTAAGCAGGCTGGCGTTATTTCAGACACTCATATATAGGCTATGGGCTCTGGGAAGATAATCAATAGTGCGACCCATTTAACGCCCCATACTGTGTCACTCGCTCTGAATCACACGTGAGGACTGATAGGAGGTCTGGAGGAACTGGATCTGTTCACATCTTCATATTGAAGTGAATTGAAGAAGTTCATAGTTTTATACAGAACATCATCATATCAGCAGAAGTCGGTGAATAACAGACGGTCTGTGTTAATGCGACAGGACTGAAGCAGTGAGTGTGTGTGTGTGTGTGTGTCCCGCTGGTGTGTGTGTTTGATTAGACGTGAGATTTCCTGCTGTGGCTCGAGGTTACACATCACACAGAGTCTCGCTGTTTCTGGAGGGTTAACAGACTGATATTGTCTATTGTGTCCACATGGGCGGAGGTGAGCAGGCCTGTCGATTCATTCTCTATTGGAGCTAAGCCACAGGGGATTCTGGGATTGATGGAGAGAGTGGTTACGGCATCAAACCGTGGAGAAATTCTCTATTTCATCAATGTTTCTTGAGCATCAAATCATCATATCAGAATGATTTCTGAAGGATCATGTGACACTGAAGACTGGAGTAATGATGCTGAAAATTCAGCTTTGATCACAGGAATAAATTACACTTTACTATATATTCACATAGAAAACAGCTGATTTACACTGGAATAATATTTCACTGTTTTACTGTATTTTTGATCAAAGAAATGCAGCTTTGGGGAGCAGATGAGAAAGAAACATAAAAAATTGTAATGTTTCCAAACTTTTGACAGGTACTGTAATAACAAAATTAATTATTTAAACAATTAGTTAAATAATTTAAAAATTTGTGAAAATAAATTCCTCTACACCTGATTCACTTATTAATGCTGGTTATGAATGATTGGAATTAATTAACACACATTTAATCATTTCTGAGGTTTGGGAAGTGTGTGTGAATCTGGAGAAGAGTTTGAATTGAATGAATTGAAATTAATTTTACAAAAACACTGAAACCGAAAAAGTTTTATCCACCGAAAATCGAAACCGAAAATTTATTTAACAATCAATCACATTTTAAAATAATTGATAAACACAATAAAAAACTTAACAGTTTTTAATAAAACTTTTAATGATATTAATGTGTTAAAAAAAAAAATAAACATTTAGACAGTGACTGTAATAAAAATGACTTTATTCAACATAAATATGAAGAACGGGTTGAGTAAAATATAATTATGTAAAATGGTGCATATATTAATCAGATTGCTCTTCTCTAGAGATTGTTTTCTGACTAACGAGTTGATAGACACTGAATTGCTTCTTCAAAACTTGTTCTGTTTTTATTGACGTCTTTCTGCACTGATTGATGGATTACACGAGACACGATTCATTCAGTAGTTGTTCTGTATCTTGATGTTCATTCATGTTTATCTGCTGCTGTAACTAATAGTAAAGAGAAGAGATGATCGATTCATGAGCCGTTTGAAGTGACATCTGTCATGCAGACATTTATTGCTTATATTTTATTATAAAATTGACAGAACTTGAAATCTGAGTCTTTGTTTCATATCAAAAATAAAGCTTTTTCAGTATTTTAAATGAGATATCTTGATCTTGGTTCATCTAATCAATTAAATCAATATTGTCAGTCAATACACACATTTCAGTAAATGACTCCAAAACTGTTTCAGCTGATACCGAAAATTCACTTTCATATTTTATTGCCAAAATTTCAGTGCATCACTATTTCACTCACACATTACTGAAAGTTTAATGAATGAGGCTCAGTGTGTCAGGGTGTTGCTTGGTTATATGATGCCATTCACACACTTTGGGAAGATAAAGTTTAGATATTTCCACCTCTCTATGATGACTTTATTGTCTGGACTTCTTCCTGGTCAGTGAACGTGTATCACAGGCTCTGCAAACGAGCGTGATGTTTCATGAATGCACATCTCAGTCTGGGTGTGTGTGTGTGTGTGTGTGTGTTCACCTGTGGTTCCTCCGTCACAGAGAGCTCAGTGTGAGGAAGAACACACTCTTAACTCACTGCATGTGATGAGATGCTCTCTGTCGACCGCATGTGTGTGTGTGTGTGTGTGTTGAATTACTCCAGGATAACACACACGGCCTCTTTAAGTGAACTGGCCCATGAGTTTCACATTACATTCATCACTTCATTGTACGGGACGTACAGACACACGAAGTGTGTGCAAAATTAATGAATATTATTAATGAAATTAATTATGATACAATAGACGTATTGTCAAGAATCAGTGGTATGTTGCCATGGACAGTGATAAATACCCAGTTTAGCATCATTATGCAAAAATATTTGACCTCTCAATGCTACAACTGACCAATCAGAATGAAGTATTCTTGAGTCGTGTAATGAGATCTAATATTGTCTACTTCCAGTATCAACCTAATGATGCTAATAATTAAAAAATGCCCATAGTGGCTCATTCAGATTCATCAAGCAGTGTATTGTGGATCATCTGTGCTGTAATGAGTGTGAATGAGAGTAATGATGTGTGAGTAATGCTGGGATTTATGTAATGTGTGTGTGTGTGTGTGTGTGTGTGTGCGATCAGCAGTGACAGGCTGTTCCTGCGTGTCTGTGTTTGTGTGTATTCTCTGTTTTAGGGTTCATACCGATGTATGACGGCATGAATGAGAAGACAGAGCTCATTGTGCAGCTTGTGTACTCAGCAGCTCTCCTGTCATCATGAGCTGGTTTGGTCATGGATCATATTTGTCTGTAATGATGACAGCGCTGTCACTCCGTCAGCGTGTGTGTGAATGTGCCGTTCTTCACGTGAGGGAGTCGATCGCTGCAGTTCTCGTGTCTCTGAAGGGTTTCTCAGCGTGTGGAGATGTAGGTGGACACACACCACATGATCTCCCACAGCAGTCAGTGGGATTTTATCTGGTTAACCACTAATAACAGTGCGGATGATCTCCGTGTCTGTGCAGATGATTGTAGATCGCTCTAATTGAGGACAGACACTCGATATTCACTTGTGGTTGAAATGCTTCAAGATGGGCGAATCCTGTGCCAGTCTTCATCAAGGACGGTGTGTTTGATCAGCTGAATCACTTGATTAGATGGGGATGGAAAGCCAGAATCGTCTTCTCTGACACACTGATGGTTCCCCTTCTTATTAGTGAAGAACTTTAAGGTAAAACTTGAGAGAAAATACCCATTGTTGCCCTCAAGAAGAGCTTCAAGTGTTTGTATAGAGTAATAATCGTGTTCTTTGGGAAGGGCAGCGCAGATTCCTCTAGTAATAGCTCGTCGTCATTATCTGTCATTACTCGTCAGGGTCGCTAACAGACTTCTATTGTTCGACCTGCCAGAGTTTGTTTGTTTAAACTCCTGCAGCTTCTCCAGTTCCTGTCAATCATGAGACACACACACACACACACACACACATACACACACGCACACACACACACACACACACCACACACTGGTTGTTGCTCTGCAGATCTGTGTGATTCTAAAAACAGAAAGTGGGGCAGAAACTCTCCTGCCGCCTCCAGTCCACTCCCATCAGCCCCTGGGGCAGCGCCGATCCTTTCTGGCCTTAATTCGTGTTCGTGGTCAGAGCATCCATTATTCATCTGAGGTCCTTCATGAATCCACACAACACAAGTCAAGATCACTATAAAGTGTGCTCTGTTCCTCTCAGGGAGAAGCGGACACTGTTCTGTCACAGATCGTACTGTAGGTGTTTGTATTCAAAGTCAAAGAGCAAACACTAGAGCAGTTTTAATTGCATATTTAAGGTTTTGCACTGCAATATATAATATGACTGTATTTATAGTCTATATTGGTTCTGTAGAATTGGGAAATCCTGTTCATATCCAGCTAGAAAAATATGATAAATACACTGATGTTCATTTACTGAAGTGCTGTTCAGGAAGGGTTCATCTGTAATTATTTTAGAGTGTTGTGTTTCTTTTTTTCATTTTAGTGTTTTTTAATGATTCTGTTTGTTATTCCCAGATGTGTGGATGTGTTACTGTAAATAACTACTGATCAAATTACTGTAAATAATAAATCAAACCTCATGCACATCCTCAACAAAGGAAGAAGAGATGGTCCAGATGAGCTTTCATTCTTTTAGTTAAAGCTTAAATAATATGGACATACAAGTAAAAAAAAGAAATATAATAACAGATGTTGTATCAATAGAAAGTATAAACAGCAACATAAATTGTCTGTAAATGTCTAGAACCCGGCCCTGAAAATCAGACAAAACAAAGAATAAATCTGATAGATCAAAGCGACAGGCTTGATGCGTCGACATGGAAATATGAATGTGATGCATTATATTTCAGATCAGTTCTTAATAGAGAATAATAATGCTCTGCTTAAAAACTACCATGATAAATAAGTAAATAATTAAATAAATCTCAAAATTATTTTCAAAATCTCAATTCTCAGTGAATGCTTTGGTGCTGTTTTTGCAAAAAGTGCATGTTTCCCTATAATGATCAAAGCATTGAGACTGAGATTAGAAATGAAATTGGTCTGCGATTTTAAGCCAACAGATATTGCTCATGTCCCGGGCAGAAAATGAGTTTCATTCACTCCCACACCTACTGAGACTCAAACCCGTGACCTTCAGGTTACAAGTCTGACTCTCTAACCATTAGGCCACAATACAAAGTCTGATTTATGAATATTGTATTTCACTCAGAAAGATGTTACATGAAAAAAGTCAAATGTTATTAAAAAAATTGTTCATATTGGTAAGTATTTCACAGTAAATATAATAAAAGAAGAGCTTCTTGTGTTTTCTTAAAAATCTGAAAAATGTTGTTGAGAAAAGATGCTGAATATCTCTGGATGCTGAACACACTCCAGAACCTTGAGATGTTGCAGCAGTTCTTCTCTCTCTCTCTCTCTGCTGGACGTCTGCTGCAGTGTCCGTCAAACAGCTGAAGCTCTGAGAGCTCGTACTGTGAGATGGATGTGCCTCTAACCTTTGGCTGAACCGCGTGGATCCTGGTGCTTCTCAGACAGCAGAAAGAAAGAGAGCATTCTTCCTCGTCCATACACTAACCCGTCTATCTGACAGAACCGCAGCAAGAGATACTTACAACAACAACATGCAGTAACTCCCTTCATCAGTGTCTTTAAGAAGACTGTAGGCTTGTGTGCAGCTTCACCTGATCTGTTCCCATTGACCTCTGTCTGCCTGTCAAAAAAGTATATTATATAATTTATATGAATAACACATTACATTCTCTTTCAAAGTGTGTAGTGCCAGCTGAATGTAGAGAAGGCCTCACACTAGATTTTGAGCAGGTGAAATTTCAACGGACAAGATGTGATGTCACAGTCTGTGCCGCTTTTTTAAAAACATAAATATAAGAAATAATAATAAATCCAAAACATTCAGCTGTCGCACATTCTTTCACACTCTCAATATTTCATGCTTCTTCTAGTTCTTCTGCTTGATGCAAGGCTAAATTTAGTCTCTCATGTAAAAATAAAGCAGTGAGCTGCAGGTGTGTTGCTCTGATGTTTCTCAGCGCTCTGATAATGAAGAGCGGGTCGGTGAAGTGAGTAAAGAGGATGATGGATGGGAGAGTAAAGATGGGTGGAGCTAGACATGTCCAAAATGACACAAGTTTGTATAGGTTAGTGACAAGCTTTTTTGTTTTTTTTTGTAATGTTACAGTGTGTTTGTATTTGATGTTTACTGTGCAGTGATGTACTAATGTTTAATGCTGAGCGAGAGTTTGGACCAATGAGATTTTGTGGTGTGCATGATGTCACAAAAATAGAAGTATGCCAACAAAATTTAGTTGTCCAATTGGTTACGCTAAAAGTTAATTCAGTTTTAAAGGAAACAGATGAAAGTGAATCTGGCAACATTTTATATTACATTGGTTGTTGTACGTATTGCAATGAATTGCCTGGTGAGTGGCGCTAAAGGGCTCTATCACATTTGAAAATAATGTAGAACCTACACTAAACCTGACCTTAAGCCTTACAGAATGCAAACATGAGAGATAAACACATTTGCTGAAGCAACCAATGTCATTTTAGCTGCTTCATGCAGTCTCTGATCTCTTTTATCATGATGGTGTTTCACAGACTCGAGCGAGAGCAGTGCTGAATCAGCTGAACTGACGAGCAACTTTATTGTCAGAAAAGACACTCGTATGGATGGATTATGTGATGCAAACATGAAAATACATTAGTTTACAAAACATGCACTATAGTACAAGTGTTTTAAGGTCATAACATACAGTAGTATTGTGCAAAGAACCACATGAAAACAAGTCTGTAATAATCAATAATCTGCCACTGTAATAGTTTGTGTGAAAAGGAATGAAAGTTGTTGGTGTTTTACTGCCTCTAGTGTTCATCATGTCATCTGAAACGGCAGTGAATTGTGTGTACAGGACTGTGTTTTGTGTTGCACAGGAGTGTTCCAGCTCACAACTAATACTTGTTTAACATGTAAGTTATAGTGTTGCTTATTTTTCAAGACGTGGTTCACGTGTAAACCCTGCTGCAGGTATAGACCGAGGTGTTGTTAGATATAACCAGCTCTTCTCCTGCTGCAGTGGAGATCGTGACAGAGAGATTAGCTGATAATTACTGCACTAAAGTCAATTAGTTGGATTACTGTTAGGAGTGTGTATGAATGATGGCTGTCTGATTTCACAACACCTCTTCCTGAAAACTGTACAGTAATTAAATGTAGCTGGAAGCATGATAATTGCTTGAAGAAGCACGTCCCACTGCAGACTTGATGTGGTTTTCTTTCAGATTGCTAGTTTATGAAAATAATCTTGAGATCGCCATGGTAACAGGTTGGGTCTGGTTTGCTCTGGTTCTGTTTTCATCTGGACACACCTGTTGACTTTGAAGCTAGTTCAGAAGATTTCCAGCATCAGCCTCGAGGTAAATGAGCAAACTCTCATGCAGCTGTTTGATTTGATCTGAAGTTTCTTAATAAACAGTATATAACTGTGAGAAGTTTTCCAAGTTACCAGAGCAGGATGGAACAGGAACATGCTGTGATGTGAGGATTTGCATAGAACAGATCAGAGTTTTTGATTCCATTGTGTGTCGTGTATAACACTTTACTGTGTAAGACTGAGATGATGATCAGCTGACTGCACATCATCCAGTTTATTATATGACTACTGAATAAATGAAGCTGAAATGATTGTATTCTGTGAGAAGAGAGAGAGTCGGAGTGATACAAGAGATGAAACTAGCTATAGGAAATTGTTTAGCGGTCATTATAAAATAACAACACTCAGTGCCTCGATTGACCACTCAAAAGCAAGTGTTGCTAGAGAGCCACAATAATCTTTAATAACACAAAGTATGCTCTGTTATGTACGGTGAAAATCTAAGAAAATGTGTGTAATTTTTACAGAAAAGACAAAAAATGCTACAGTATAAACATGTTAATTGGTTAAGTGTAAGTTACCTTACTATATATAGTAAAAACTGTAAAATCATTGTTAAATTGTAAGTTTAACATTGCATTGTCACTTTACTGTAAAATACTATGTACAAATATATGTTTTTTGCAAGTAAAAACTATGAATTACTACATGATTAATGGTGAAACAGCAGATAAACAATCCAAACGAGAGAACAGCAGAGAAACAAAATACAGGAACGATCAGAATTATTAGAAGCAAACAAAACTTCACATCAGTGAGTGAACAGAGGCTGGATAATGACTAACTGCAGACTCCGAGCAGAGGATTGTGGGAAATGGAGTCCTAGAAGTTCAGAATTCAGGTGATAGCGGTCTATAGAAGTGGATGTGACACAGTACATTCCCACAAATCACCTTTAGTTTTAATTAAATAGTTTTTTTCTCTATTTCAGTAGTGGAATTTATTTTTATTTATGGAACATTGGTGTGTTTTGTGTTACTATGTTATTTTTTTAATGTTTATTTCATTATTTTAGCTGTGTGTAACTCTAATGGAATTTTTTCTTTGTGTGAGTAACAGTAGAATTACTTTTAGGGTCATTATTCATAAAAGTGCTGGTTTTGATTGTTTAATTCATCATGCGGCCTTCCACCTGTACTATGGTATTATCAGTATATGTTAAGGTACAAAGCAGATTGTATTTGCCAGTAGGTTGGTACGGTATATTAACATTATATCACTTATATGTTCAGTTATGAACTGTAAAATATACCTGCACTGAAATGCCCTGGAACATTATCATCATTTTACGGTCATCACCTTCAGGTTTGTGTAGAGACGCTTCACTCCGGAATCTCCTGCTATTCAGATCATCATCTCGTAAACAGAGTGAACCCAGCATGAGAAAATCTCTACGTTGTTTTTGCTTTAGTAACTTTACTGGGTTTCTCTGTTGTGCCGGACTGGATCCTCCTGCTGAGCACAACAAAGCTGGGGAAGTGGTAAACTTGGCCACGGATGCGTGAGAATGGCCTGTGTTATGTCATTAAAACGTCCACCGGGAGCAGAGGCGCAGAAAAAAGGAAACATCTTTTGATTGTTTAGGGAAACAATGCGGACACGCACCGGGACGCATTCCATGTGCAGCAGCAAAGCGGACGCATTCCAGCGACTAATGGAGTGGCCCGGGACGACCTGCGCCGCTGTTTACCACTGTGAAAGATCAGCCGTCTGCCAGAAGCTACTGTGTGTTTTTGGCAGGTTGAGCGCGTTCATTCGGTGAATCTGTGAGCTCCACACCACACACAGATGATCTTATGATGGATGTTTCTCTCGTTAATATTCTTTATATGTGTTTGGACTGGTTGAATGGTTTATCAGGCACAATAAATGGTTGTGAAATCTTCCACAGACCTATAAAATACTGCTGGCCTGTTCTGGAAGTTTTTATATTTCTTGTCATATTCATTGTGTAATGAGGATTTTGCATTACCTGGTCTTTATTTAAGAACTAAAATGTTGCTACTTATCATTAGAATATAAATTCAATAAAATAGTTTGAGATATAAATTTTCCCTCATTCCTGAATCAGAGACTTATTTTTACACATGTGGTTTGTTTTTCTTCTTCCTGAAAGACTGTGAAATCTCAATGCTGTTGTGCTTTCAGTCACTCAACTTTATTATAGTGTAATTTTAACTTTGTTTGTGTGGCAAAGCATAAAAAAGTTATATATGCCAGAAAATATTTCTTAGAAACTGTCCTTTTCCATGTGTTATTGTCTTTTCCTCAGATCCTAAAGCTCAAGTGTAACTCCAGCTGATCTCCACCCAAGTTGTTCTTTCTGGACTATAAAAGTGTTTAGTAGATCGCAACTATTTTGAGGAAGGATTGTAAAATGCACTAAAATAAATTAGCTGCTTGATTATGTAATAATTATAGCAGTATAAAACTGTGAATACGTAAACTGCTTATGCCTCTGAGGGAGGAAAACACTCGCAGCACTGAAGGTAAATCCCAAATGTCAGGAATAATTAGCATGGATACTCGCCTGAGAAAGAGATTTAGCCGGGATGACGGCCGCTTACACCAAGCCTGTTAGAGAGAGAGAGAGAGAGAGCGTGATGTTTATTTCTCTCTCTCCGGTCTGAAATAAGCAGTGGAATAAGCTTTGATTTGCGCTGTCAGAGAAGGTCATTTCCTGCTGTGTTGTTGATTTTCATCTTGGATTTTCTCTATTGTAATGCCAGAGGTTTCTCTGAGAAACGCTGCTATAAACACTGAAAACTACACACTTTAAACCATGTAGATCTCAGTGAAGTAGACTGGTGTGTGATAACTGTGTGTGTGTGTGTGTGTGTTGCAGGCGGTGACCGGCAGGAGTTTCTCTGACAGGGACTTCAGAGCTGGACTCGACAACGGCATCTTACTCTGCGAGTGAGTAACTCTCTCTCTCTCTCACACACACACACACACACACACACACACACACATACACACACACACATTTAAAGGGATAGTGTGCCCAAAAATGTAAACTCTGTCATCATTTACTCAAGTTTTCTGTCTTTTGTGGAACAAACATTTCACAAAGTGAGTGAGAACTGTGCCAAAATCACAAAAAACGCCATAAAACACAATATATTATAAATGTAGTGTAAATATAAATAGGCCATACAATGTTTTGGTAGATTACAAATAAATATGCCAGCTATGAACATGTTGTCAGCACATAGTAATATAAAGTGGATCTTAATATGTTATTGCTCAGATTAATGGAGCGTTATAATTTCACTCAGAAATGAACGTTCAGTGAAGGACATTGAGCTCTAATGATGTTTGATCCCAATGCAGAAGAAATCAGTCATACAGGTCTGAATGAGTAAATGATGACAGAATTCTCAGTTTTGGTGAACTATTCCTTTAAGAAACTGTTGATATCATATATTAAAATTGATATTGCTGTCCTAAAATTATTTATGAGCATTAAAATAGACACAACTGGAAGAAAGGTCATGAATATTGCTGTGTAGACAGCATATAATCTGTTTTTGGCAGAATCTGATTTATTTGAGTTCATATTGATCTATATTTGTTCTGTAGACTTTGATATCTGGGTAAATCCAGTCACTGTTTGAGGCGTTGTTGAGATCTTTAGGAGTTACACGTGTGAAAATGGGCTCTTTTTCTCAGGGTGAAGCTGTAGGAAATGTCTCAGTTCATAGAGTCTTGTCTGAGTAGAGCAGAAGCTTTGATGGCCTGTTTTCACCAGCGTCATTTACCATTAGACTAATTGTTAACAGCAGTGTTTGTGTTGGAAGTCTTCAGAACTCTCCTGACTACTTCTCATTACACACTTACTGAGTAATGCTCGAGTTATGACACTGTCCGTCACACACACAATCCCCCTTCCACACACACACACACACATGTTGTGTTTCTGTGAATTGTGGGGACTTTCCATAGGCGTAATGCATTTTATACTGTACAAACCGTACATTCTATCCCCCTACACTGCCCCTAACCCTAAACCTAACCATCACAGGAAACTGTGCACACTTTTACTTTTTCACAAAAACATCATTTAGTATGTTTATTAATCCATTTACATTGTGGGGACCGCTGGCTGGTGAACTCAGGTTTATATTACATCGTGGGGACATTGTTCTTAATATAAACTAATAATAATCATTACCCCAAACAATCATCTCACTTGTCATTGTAATAAAGTCTAGTCCAGTATGGAGCTCATTCTGCTGAAGAACTGCCCTCTCAGGCAGGAAAGATCAGTCCGACTGACATAAAAAGGCAACCAATCACAGTTAGACATTCCAGGTCAGGTGGATCTGAAATCAAACACAGCTCTGAGAACAAACTGACTGGATCTGCCCTATAAGTGTGCTCAAGGATCTGTGTTTTCTTAAGAAGTATCTTAAAACTCTTCTGTATATTTCAAGTATAGCTGCACGATTATGAATAAATTGAGAGTCATGATTTTTGTTTCAAGTAGAGATCACGATTCTCCCACGATAAACAGACAACTAAAGAAAATAATGCAATTTACTAGAGGTTCTGGCAAAATGTTAATTGCTGCAGTCTATTTAAAATGATTAAAAAAAATCTGAATTAATTATTTTAAAGAAATCAGTGTGAGTGAGTGATTCAATGACTCACTCATAAATGCTTCACATGTTTCATTACTGGATGAATCAGCGTTTTTAAATGAATGTCTTGAATAAATAATTCAATGACAGATTTTTAACAGTCACTGTCGTGGAGAAAATTCTTGCAAATAAAGCTCAGGAGTTCCAGAAGTCAAAATAAGACTTTATTCCACAAAGCCGAGAATTTATCTCAGGCCAGGGCGCTGTTCTTATACATTTTTCTTATCTGCTGTTTGGGAATTTTTTTAAGATTCACCCCACCTGTTTCCCACAATTAATTCCTATTCCTTTCATTTTTGTCTTTAATTGTGGAATCCCGTCAGTTTATAATCAACTGTATCCCAGAGGCAAAATGCCCAAATAAGTTTTATTTTAACTTTATCCAAGGACAGTTAACTCTTTCCCAGAGGCAAGATGCCTTCAGGAGACACATGTATTTCACACCTCTCAACGATGGTCTATCTTCTTTGGTCTGTTGTTTGACGGAAATCCCCTGACTTTGACATAATTATTTCTCACAGCTTCATAAAACTGCTGCTACTGTTGTTTATTATATATTGAATAAAAATACTCTGACATTTGTCGCCACCTACTGGTGTATCGATGTAATCAATACAATCGATATTGAAGCAGCAGTTACTTTCAAAATGATTTGCTCTATTTTGACAAATCTGAGCTATAAACTTTATCCCAGTTGTTCTGTGATAACTTGAGTATTTGTAACACAGAAATAATAATGTTACTGTTTGGTTGAAAACACTGTTTCATATTCATGACAATGTCTCTTTCTGGATCAGCGGCAACACAGATCTGAATGATCCGGTGTGATTTTGTCAAAGGTTTGATAGACACAGGTGAATCGTTGTTATTTATGAATGAGATTGTGTGTGTCTGAATCGAGATTGCATCTTTTAACGATTAATCTCACAGCTCTAATTTCAAAGGACTTTTCTGAGGAACTCCAGTCAGGACGTTTTTTTCTGTTTTGTTTTTTTTTAATCACATTTTTGTTGTTTCACACCAGTAATAAACATCTTAGCCTGTTAACCTGCGGTGAAGAAAATGAGCTTAACATTCTGATATCTCATAATTTTCACAACAACAACATACTAAAAATGGAAAAGTTTTTCCTTTGCATTTTCCGCATACAGACAACAACCTTGTCAAAACAATCCCCGTTCACACGGATCTGTGAAAATGACTAAAAATGATGTATCCTGCTGCCCGGCCAGTAGATGGCGATGTTTTTTTGTAGTTACATGCATATGATAATGGTATAGTTTTTAAAATGTGCACTTTGAAACTCCCCAAACGCTGTTTTGTAAATGAACGGCCAAAACGCATAAAAAGTTTTCCGTTTTATTTGAAAAAATTGTTGCATAAATGGCCCCTAAGATTTTTTTTTTTTTTTTTTTTTTTGAGATTTTGAGAGATTTTGAGAGGACTGTATCCAAACACATCTGAACACACTGGTCAAAAATAGATGTGTTTTCAGTCTACTTTCTTTTCAATATTACAACAGTAGCTTATTTTGTTCATTTTCAGTAAAACCACAGCATTTTGTTTTCAGTAAAACACCAATATGCTTTATTAAAACACTTAAATTAGCCCAAGTCCAAGTCTGTATTAAACTATTGTTTAGTTTATGTTTACAACACTAAAGTAAATTACCTTCCAAAATTATTATTTGCATAATATTGCCTTTTTGTTACACAAATGTGAATTTGTTAAATCTTACCCTGTAGTTCTGTTAATGAAAAAAAGGTTTAATGAAATTCCCAGTATACTTTACTTCAATTTCATTAGGGATTGATAAATTTGAATAGAATAATGATGAAATTATTCAGGAATTACTGACAGATGCATTATTTGCAATATTTTTGCTGATAAATTTTAATTTTTAAAACATATAATTTCAATATACACTAAATATTTGATTTTCTGATCACCATTTATCTAAATCGTCTCATAATGCTAATATTCAGTTGCTCAAACACGAGGTGAACTGCTGTCATTATTGTCATTAACGGGGTGTTGATGTGCTCAATGGCGCCCCCTCCTGCTGGTGGCGCTCTAGTTGACCTCTGCCTCAGAAACGACCCTGTCCACACAATACATTCTTAATGTTTCAGAGTATTTCACTGGAAAGTATAGTGTTTTACTAGTCAACAATTACTTAGTCTCATCCTCAGACGTCACGCTCATGAACCGTTGACTGAACGTCTGATGCACACCAAATGGGAAACACTTCAGGAGTTTTGAAGTCGTCATCTGATTGGTTGAATTCTCCAGGATTTCCGGGAGACGTGTGTCGTGTTCTTAAATGGCCCATCTGGAAACAAAGCTGCTGGGATGCCAGACCCCCTCATGGAAGAAGAAAGCTGTCGTGTTTACAACTGACTAAACATGAGGCTGAACAAAACGAGCTGTGATTGGTTGCTTTACATGTCAGTCAGACGGTCCTTGACCAATGAAAGCTGCTCTAGAGTCCAGACCTCTATGTCTGACTGTGCAGAACTAACATTTATTTGACTAATTTATTATTGTGCTCGTGTCTAGGCCATATTCACTTGATTATGTTTTTATCATGACTGCTTTATGAGAGGTTACTGATGGTTATTACACTTCACCTCTGATCTGACTCTATGATCCCTCTATTGTATTATAAAACAATGGAGGGTTCATAGAGATGCTTTTTTGTGTGTGTGTGTGTGTGTGTGTGTGTGTGTGTGATGTGCTGAAGGTTAGTTAGGATCCTCTGGACAGCAGGAAGTTTAAGGACCCTGTACAGTCACACTCACATACGGTTTTAATTCTGCTCTTCAGTTAGTACGGTTGATGTTTTCAGGTCAAGGCTGATATAAAAGCGTGATTTATGATCTTTTACATTAGCGTGTCCTTAGCGTGACTTCTGTGTGTCCGGCCTGTGGAAGTCCTCACGTCTGATTCCTTTAAGACATTCCAGGTGCATCCTCAACATGAAACACACACTTCCTTCATATTTTACTAGAAAAAGGCACTTATTTTGCACTCTTTCCTGAAACTTGATAGCCATTTTAATTGCACATGTTATTGTGTATCAGATCATGTTTCATCTGTAGTGTTTTGTCCTTCAGGAGCTGTGCACTGTTGAATTTAGTGTGCTTGTCTTCAGTCCCTAAACTGCACATTAACTTTTACAGCCCAGTAAAATAAAATGTTTTTTTTTTTATTATTTAAATGAACAGAATCATATTATTATTTGATTTGAATCAGCCTGACATAGGTAAAGGTCGTGACACACCAAACCCTCTTCAAAGAACGAGCAGTTTCACCTCACGTCATCTTTACACCTTATCTCTGTCTCACTAACAAGAAATCTTACTAAACCACAAGAAAAGGAATTTGTTTGGAACTTTTAATTCTTATTTGGAAGGTTATCAGTGTCTAAAGGTGAGGTAACCTGATCGTCTGAGTGGCTTGTTCATGCAGACAGATGTGGAAACCTCCACTGACCCCAGAGAGTGAAGACTGATGTGATGTTTCTCTCTCTCTCAGACTGCTGAGCTCGATCCGACCGGGTCTGGTGAAGAGAGAAGATAAACAGGCTGCCCACTCCTGTAGCTGCTCAGGTAAGGGTTTATAGTGTCCATCTCTATAAACATCTCTGAGTTTGTTTCATATTATGCCTGAAAGTTCTCCCAAACCCATTCAGAGTTTTGCACTGATAATTAACAAGACAGAGAAACATTCGGGCTTTTCATATGTTTGACCCCGGAGCAGGGCTTCATAACCCCGGGTCAAGCGCAGTACTAACCCTGCTTCTAAATAACTGAAACATTCATCTGCCAGGGGTTAAAAGCGGGGTTTAGAATGATAATAACCCGGCGTTAAGACAAGCAGTGTGAAAAGCCCTGTTATGATGTAAAATGAAGATTTTCTACTCCTGTTCTAGTATTTGTGGCACTGATCATGTGACATGTTTCCTGTCCCTGACACACAAGATGCTCTTATCAGACCATTTTCAAATCATGCTCAAATCATTCACTTCCACTTTGTCAAATCTCATTGCAGCTCTCTAATGTGTAAACCTTGTTTCCTGACAGAACAGTAGAAGTGTTCACTGACTCCAGCTGTCAGATTAGAATCAGGTTTTGCTCACTATTAAACTGTTCATCATACACCATTCAAAAGATTAAGATCAGTAAGAGTTCATTTTATTTTAGGAAAGAAAATAATACTTTTAGTTAATACAGATGCATAAATTGATCAAAAAAAGTTTCAGTAAAGACAATTATAATCTTAGAAATTAAAATAAATGCTGTTCTTTTGAACTTTCTATTGATTAAAGAATCCTGAAAATAAAATGTATGACGGTTTCCACAAAAATATGAATGTTTTCAACATTGATAATAATCATAAATGTTTCTTGAGCATTAAATCATCATATCAGAATGATTTCTGAAGGATCATGTGACACTGAAGACTGGAGTAATGATGCTGAAAATTCAGCTTTGATCACAGGAATAAATTACACTTTACTATATATTCACATAGAAATCAGCTGATTTACACTGGAAAATATTTCACTGTTTTTACTGTATTTTTGAATAAATAAATGCAGCCTTGATGAGCAGAAGAGACTTTAAAAAATCTTAAACTTCTGAATGTTTTGTGGAAATATTCTGTGTTGGTTTAATCTTTGACTTTATGAAGTGAGCTGCTGTGAAGAAGTATTTCTGGTCATGAAACTCTTACGCTGTGGTGCGTTGAATTCATTTTTCCCTCTGAATTGTGTTAAATCATTTTTATTGCTGTTTACCTGAGGATATAAGAACAGAACTAAATCATTCTGCTGTTAGGAAGCCGTTTCTCAGTGTCCAGCATTAATGACTCTCAGACACAAATATTTGTCTGCACTATGATAAAAATGTAAATGTTTCTGAAGGCATCTCTGGGAAAATCTCTTGATGTTTATATAGAAAACATCTCTCTGAATGGTCAAAGAATCCAGCGTCAGAGTCCGTGGCGTTCACCTAACCCTTCGACAGAGATCAACATCTGGAATCTGATCTTGGGTTTCTTTGTGGCACAAGTTTGGTAGTTGGATGTTGCCAGAGCTGTAAGGTCACCGCCTGCATGCTTTCAGAGGCGGATATTTAGTCAAAATGTCAAACTCTATATTGAGTTCAAATCACGCTGAGGTTTCAGGCTAATGAATGCGCCTCTTGTTTTCTTTAAGGGTGTTCTTCTTTCATTTTCGCCCTCCACCTCCTTTTGTCCTCTCACATCAGTGACGAGTCCCAGAATGCCGTGCGCTCCTCTGCTCGGAGTGAATGAAAACAAGTGTGCACTACAGAGAGGAGCGACTCGCCTTTCATTTCACGACTCGGGCGCAATAGAAATCGTAATTAGAGTTTGAAGGACAGACATTCTTCAGTAACAGGTGTTAATCAGCAGCGTTGTGAAGGAAGTTTGGTTTGGCTGGGCCGTTTCCTTTCTCCTCCATCATCCACTCCTGGATCTCTGCTCTTATCTTCCCCATCCACCCCTCCTCCGGCTCGTAACAGGCATGGGTAATTACACACCGGCATTCCTCAAATCTCTCTCTATCGCTCTCCGCCTGGTTTCCTCCATGTCTCGTTGTGATCCCAGAGCTACAATTACACCGCAATATCTTACTGCATATTAAAGCCCTGGAATGCCTCCGTTATATCAGACAAGATCTCTCATGTTTGCATTACATTAACTCTGACTGTAGTCAGTCACCTACTGAGATACGTATATGATGCACGCTCGATGCAAAAGATCAACATTATTACAATAAATTAAAGTCACCATGAAATAAAAATGGACAATTCTTGTTTTTTTTATGGAATATTGCAGTATTTATCGGTGCACATCATCATTATTGTGTTAAATTCATGTTCTGGTAATCTTGAATCAGAGTATCTTCTCCTCCCTCTTGCAGAATCTCTTCTCTGATGAGGGCGGGGCAACCTGTCACTCACATGAGATCCACCAATAGCAAACCACAACCATCCAATCAATTCCCCACAGACAAAATCAAACATTTTTTCTCCTTCTAGAAGCGTTTCACTCGGATATACGACACAAAAGGGAAGAAAAGACTTGCTTCATGCTGACTTTAAATAAAATATAGTAATATTATATTTCATGCAACATTTAGTTCCGGTCCTTAAAGCTGATTGGATGAGCGTTGGTCGTTCCAAGAGTGCTGACAGATTGTCCGTCTGGGCATTTTTCAGTGACCCTTTCTGCATGTTACACTGATACCCCAGTAGTTGGCGACAAGTGACTGTCTTCATTTGAATCATTCACTGAATTGATTCTTTCAAAAGCACTGATTCATTCAGGAGGGAGTCATTGAATCATCCATTCAAAGGATTTGTTCAAACATGTTGATTCATTCAGGAACAAATCAAGTAAGTAAAGTTTATTTATGAGTGTCACTGAATCATTCTCTCAACCAATTTGTTAAAAAAAAGTCTTATTCATTAAAGGGGTATTTTTTTTTTTTTTTTTTTTTTTTGTATTAAAGCATAAAAATACCATAATATTTTTGCAGATATTTAGGAAACATGCTGAGCTCACAAACTTGTTTCTCTGAATAACAGTTCTACAGTTGTTCTACTTTTGAAATGTGTGTTTTGTGTCAGAAATGTCTGTTTTTGTTTAGTTCTCTGTGATCCCGCCCACTGCCAGTTCACCCAATAGTATTTTGACACCTCGGGTTGCCAGATGGTGGAAAACACAGCGTGTTGCAGCCATGGAAGCCAGGATCAGAGATCGCAGATCCTACCTGACCTAAAAAGCCTCAGCGTCCATCTAAAAAGCTCTATGACCAGAGGCATATAAAACATGGATAAATCAACTCATCAACTTACTCTGCGCTTTATGTTGCCAGTTGCGCTCGTTTCTGTTGTGTGTCCTCAATCTGGCAACCCGTGCAAGCGTTGAGTCTGAGAAGGAGGGGCGGGGAAACAACTCTCCAATATTTTGAATTTGGACTGCAGTACCTATTTCAACCACTAGCTGTCAATATTACAGCTTTAAGAAAGAAAACACTTTTCTTAGAGACACATAACGGGTAAATCTGCTGTGGCTTCATTTGTAATTATTTTTGTTGATCTAGAAAACCAGACATTCAAGACAGTATATGTTAAACATGTAAGTTACTCAATATTAATATCAGCACAGCTCCTTGTGATATAATGTTTCAATATTTCATTTAAGAAATGCAACAAAACAGAATCTCTTGACCAGTAACAATAACCAATAATTAGTAATGGCCATTACTGATGAGGAATATGAAAAACGACAAATCATCACTTGCACCAGATTCAAACATGCCCAAAAACAACGAGACGTTTATATCTTGAAATAATCTTCAGAGAAACGCGTGACATTTTAACACTAGATCTCATGAGACAGTGAGATCAAATACATCAGTGAAAACAATAATGGTAAATTAATTTACCAGTGAGTAATATATTGGACACTGAAAGATATCAATACAAATCTAATTAAAATTCAAATATTTTACCCAAAGTAATATATCAGCCCAATATTTGTATTTTTATGCTTGAAGTATTAGATTTTCAGCGTATCAACAAATGTTGGATCGATTGTGAATAAAGTCTGAGCAATCCTTTTTATTTTAATATGCATACGGTCTCCTCCCTTCATAACGTCTCTGGCAACTGCATCTCACTCACTGGGGTGATTTTGTTGTCAGATCATAAATTAAATGGATTACAAAGAGTTCTGGGCAGATATTACTGTGGTTTCCCTTAATCTATTTATTGAAAGATTTTAGCTTTAAGGCAAATTGCGTAACCGTGTGTGATTCTGACACAACATGAAGCGTTTCAAAACAAAATGCCAAAGCCTGAATTATTGCAATCATTGCATTTCCAGACAGAATCAAGTCTGTCATCTTCTGAAATAATGAATTGGAGGTCTTTTTGGCACTTGAAGTGCAAAACAATTGTCAAGTGCAAATTGCACAAACATGCTGTTATCTGTTATCTCCCGCATCATAATAAAACAGCTCGACTCCTTCTTCCCTTTCCTGTGTTTTTGGCTAATGGGACTCCAGACATTCTGTTTCACAGGCTACGGTTATGGGGGTCTCAAGTCCGTTGTTTTGCATAAACTCCTGTAATACAGCCATGTTTTAGTTCCTGAAGCGCATACCTGGAATGTTTTCAAGGTTTTGTCAGAGTTTATGTGAGAAACTTGAATAGATGGATGTTCTCAGCTCTTATCAAAATAGCCAGAGTTATGAATCATAATTAAGTTGGCTTGAAAAAGCCAACTTACTGTTATGCTATTTTCTTCTGAGACTAAAATTTCTGACTCTAACTCCTCCTAGAGCTTTAACTCTACAAACTCCAAACTCGGGTCAGACCTTCAGACTGTTCTGACTTAGTGTGCTATATCTTTTCTAACTGATCCGACTTACGGTTTTCCTAAAAATGACTATTAAAGCTCGGAAAAATCCCATTGACTTTCATTGACGGAATGTTCAAATGAGCCAAAACTCCAACTATTCAAAATTCAAATTTAAAGTACGGAAGCCCATTAGACTCAATAAAGCTGCCATTCTATGTACTATTTCTAATCCATTGAAACTCATTCAAACTCATAAACTCTATCTATCTATCTATCTCATAGCAACCACATAGCAACCACGCAGAACACCATGGCAACCACCTAGCAACCACACAAATCACCCTGGCAACATCCTAGAAACCAGTCCGAGTACCCTAGCAACTGCATAGCAACACCCTAGCAACCACCCTGAGTACCCTAGCAACCTCATAGCAACACCTTAGCAACCACCCCAAGTACCCTAGCAACCTCATAGCAACACCTTAGCAACCACCCCGAGTACCCTAGCAACTGTATAGCAACACCCTAGCAACCACCCCGAATACCTTAGCAACCGCATAGCAACACCTTAGTAACCACCCCAAGTACCTTAGCAACCACATAGCAAAACCCTAGCAACCACCTTGATTACCCTGACATCTATCTATCTATCTATCTATCTATCTATCTATCTATCTATCTATCTATCTATCTATCTAAAACTACTAAACTAAAACTTTCAAACTGAAAACTTTTAAAATTGCTTCAAACTTTCTGGACCGGCTTTTTCAAGCCAACTTAAAGTTTGTCTTGACAAACTTTTTTCATCTAGTTAAAATGAATGGAGTACATAACTTCAAGAGATTTCCAAAGGTTCTGCCAAACATTTGAATCCTCTTAACGGTAAATTCAAACATAAATCTCACGTTTATAGCAACCATATTATTTGCAGACATACTGTTGGAAACACAAATGAGCTGAAAAGTCATTTTAGATCTAGAACATGTTTCCTAAAGAAGGTTCTGCCGTGGCGTCGGGTTCTAAAACACTTTTATAAGAGTGTCCATTTCCTTCATCTGTCTGCTTCTCTCTCTGTTTCTCCAGCGCTGATGTTATGTCTGCTCACCAGTTCCTCTTTTATGCAGGTGTCAGCACATTGTTTGCGTGTCGGCTGTTATTCTTGGCGGGAGGCTGTGTGGATGAAGGTGAAGGAAGATAGGGAGGAATTGTGTGCATGGGCTGCTGCTTCACACATGCAGAAGTCTGTTTTCTCCTCTGAATGACCAGATTCAGCTCTTCCAGCGCTGACAGGTGCAGAAACTCCAGTGCACAGTCATGCGTGTAATTGTACATGTTGAAATGCTGGTGACTTTCAGCTCTGGCACCGTTACATGTGTTCAGTTAGACTCAGTTCATCATATTTCTGCCCTTCTGAAGGAACTGTAACGCTCCTGTAAAGCAGCTTTATATCTCCATTCCCAGTGTGCAGCAGAACGGATCAGTGGAAACATGTTTCTTGTACTTGGCGCATCTCCGGCTGGCATTACCGTCGTCTGGGTTTGGCTCATGCCAGCCGTAACAGTAATGCAGGAGTGATTGACTGCCATTGTTTTTCTTGACTTTGACTCGTCTCTTACTTCCAAAGAAGACTGGAAATATTAGCTATAGTTGAGTTGTTCTTCAGTGTTGTCAGTTCAATGTTTCACTGTCTATTTGAATATATCAGTGATGCAAGTAGCAATTCTCCTAGTTTCTCATAAACAAGGCTTTGCGGTATGCATATAAATCACATTACAGGAAGTTAGCAGGAAATGTATTGCTGAACTAATGCCCAAGAAGCAACCTCCTGACATCAACACATGAAACCACAATCAGTTATTTCATTTAGTAACAACACAACTCACAGCTTAAAGGGTTAGTTCACCCAAAAATGACATTTCTGTCATTATTTCCTCTCCCTCATGTCATTCATTTTTGGGCACACCCGTAAAACCTTCGTTCATCTTCAGAACACAAATTAAGATATTTTTGATGAAATCCGAGAGGTGTATGACTCGTCCATAGACAGCAATATAATCAACACTTTCAAGGTCCAGAAAGGTACTAAAGACATCGTTAAAACAGTCATGTGACTGCAGTGGTTCAACCTTAATGTTATGAAGAGACGAGAATACTTTTTGTGAGCAAAAATAAAACAAAAATATAATGACTTTATTCAACAATCTCTTCTCTTCTGTGTCATTATCTTACACAGGTGACGCAGTGAAGCTTCCGTGTTTATGTCCGAATGCCGGCTCAGTATTGGCCAAAGCTGATCATGTGATCAGCACGACGCATGTGTGTGACGCTGATGCAGGAGCTGGCCAATAATGAGTCGGCGTTCTGACGGAGAACCTGGAAGCGCTGGACGTAAACAACGAATGAGAATGACACAGAAGAGAAGAGATTGTTGAGTTATTAGGGCCCGAGCACCGATGGTGTGAGGACCCTATTGGAATTGCTCAGCCAATTATTCTTCTTCTCCAAAATGAATCGCATTTTTGAGGGCCTAAACGTTCTCAAAAACTCATGAAACTTTGCACACACATCAGAAGTGGTGAAAATTTACATCTGATATGGGTTTCAGAATTAGGTGTGGCAAAATGGCTCGATAGCGCCACCTACAAAATTTCAATTAAGCGCCCTTCGTGCTACGTTTCACGTACAGTTATGAAATTCGGTGGACAGATGTAACAGCCCAATACCTACAAAAAAGGTCGTGGGTGCAAAGTTTGTAAACCCAACAGGAAGTGAGATATTTTGAATTTTCTCTACAAAATTTTGGCCGTTTTTGCCATTTCCACATGTTGTACTTTAACGAACTCCTCCTAGAGCTTAAATCAGATCAACATCATATTTGGTCAGTCTAATCTAAAGGCCTTTGAGACGTTAAATTGTGAGTTTTCACTGACGGGCGTGTCCGTGGCGGCCTGGCAAAGTTCGATGTTTCGCCATGAAACAGGAAGTTGTTGTAACTCGGGCATACAAATGTCTGATCTGCCCCAAACTTCACATATTTTATTAGAGTCCTGACCTGAAGACATCTATATGACAATATTCAGTTACAGTCATAGCGCCACCTTGGGGCAACAGGAAATTACATGTTTTACACTGTGATTAACTCCTCATTGAGATTAAACCAGAAGCACATCATATATGACCAGTCTAATCTTAAGGCCTTTGAGATGTTAAATTGCAAAGATCTTGAGTTTTCGTTGAAGGGCGTGTCCGTGGTGACCGACAAAGTCTGATGTTTCGCCATGTAAGTTGAATCACTTTTTTGAGGGTCGGAACATACTCGAAAACTCATGAAACTTTGCAGATGCGTCAGAAGTGGTGAAATTTTACGTCTGATATGGGTTTCAGAATTAAGTGTGGCAAAATGGCTCGATAGCGCCACCTAAAAAATTTCAACAAAGTGCCCCTGACACTACGTTTCACGTACAGGTATGAAAATTTGGTACACGCATCTAACAGCCCAACACCTACAAAAAAGTCTCTTGGAGTGTATTCTGAAAACCAACAGGAAGTCAGATATTTTGAATTTTCTTTGCAACATTTTTGCAGTTTTTGCCATTTCCAGACGTTGTACTTTAACGAACTCCTCCTAGAGCTTTAATCAGATCAACATCATATTTGGTCAGTCTAATCTAAAGGCCTTTGAGACGTTAAATTGTGAGTTTTCGCTGAAGGGTGTGGCCGTAGCGGCCTGCCAAAGTTCGATGTTTTGCCATGAAACAGGAAGTTGTTGTAACTCAGGCATACGATGTTGGATCTGCCCCAAACTTCACATGTTTTATTAGAGTCCTGGCCTGAAGACATCTATATGACAATATTCAGTTGCAGTCATAGCGCCACCTGCAGGCAACAGGAAATGACATGTTTTACACTGTGATTAACTCCTCAAAGACATTTAATAATAACAACATCATATATGGTCAGTCTAATCTTAAGGCCTTAGCGACATTTAATTGCAAAGATCTTGAGTTTTCGTTGAAGGGCGTGTCCGTGGCAGCCTGACAAATTCTGATGTTTCGCCATGAATGATGAAGCTGTTGTAACTCAAGCATACAATGTCCGATCTGCTCCAAACTTCACATGTGTGATAAGAGTCCTGGCCTAAAGACATCTATATGCCAATATTTAGTTAGTCATAGCGCCACCTGCTGGCAACAGGAAATGGTATGCTTTACACTTTAGTTCACTCTCAGAAAAACATTTTAATATGCCACGAAGTACCAAACATAGTAATATATGTTAAAGAAATATGTTAAATCATAAAACACTTGGCTAAGTGCTAATGTATGCGATTAAAGCCAAGAAACAGGAAGTTCTAGTAACTCAGGCATACAATGTCCGATTTGCTTCAAACTTCACATGTTTGATAATAGTCCTGGCCTGAGGACATCTACATGGCAATATTCGGTTACGGTCAAAGCACTACAGGCAGCAGGCAGCAGGAAGTGTGGCACTTTGAAATGACTTGGCTATATTTCTCCTGTATTTACTCGCTTGCATCCATGTCACCCACTGTTCACTGTTTTCCTGATGCCAACGGGTGGCGGTTAGCCCGGGTGCGAGGGCCCTTTCATCGCTGCTTGCAGCTTTAACTTTTGTTTTGTTTTTGCTCACAACAAAAAATATTCTAATAAAAAATATTAAAAATGTGAGGCATTTAGACTGATGTTTTTAATGTTGTTCATGGTGTTTGGCTGCCGCACACCTTCCAGGATCAGGGTGAACAGGTTTATATCATTCCAGCGGGAGACAAAGTGGTATATTTGTCTAGAATCCGGCTGCAATGAGCTCTTCCAGGGAAGGATTAGTCTCTGGATTTGTTTATGAGTTCGAGAGGCTTTTCTTGGCTTGCTGATCGTCAGATATCTGGCTCTAATGTGATTCCTAGATCACTAACGATGAGCGTGAGCAGCGGGTGTGAGTCGAGCAGGATCTGTGTTCGCTCATGAGTGTGTGTCAGTGTTTTCTGTCTTTATTTCTCTTTCTTTCTTTGGAGAAGTGAAACATCTTCCTGTGCACAGAACTAACAGTGTATTCTGTTGAGATCTAATGATGAACAGCTCTTCTGCGCAGTGAGCTCCTGGACAGCAGGGGGCAGTATTCTACAGAGAGTCTCATTCAAAAATCAAAACTGCATGCATTTAGCAGAAGAACATTGTTTTGGTTGTGCTTTGGCTCCTACTGCTCGTAAAACATTCACTACTATATTTAAGAGATATAACAGTTTAGAAGGAAGCTAAAGATGATATTGTAGTTTTACCCATTAATAGACACGATATTATCGTGAAAATAAATTCATACCAATAATGATCTTCACAATAGATGATGCTTTACAGTGAACTCTGTTAGAGAGCTACATGAGACAATTATCTGTTCAATAAAAACACTTTCTCACCTGTTGAGTCATAAAAACACCATCATCTCCGCGTCGCGTCAAATCCCTCAGTTCTCGTCATCTCCTAAAGCCGATGTTGATTCTTGTTTTATTACGAGCTTCTCTTTTCGCCAGCAGACACTCCTCTGTCCGGCAAAAACATGTTTTGGAAGAAGGATTAATGATGTATTGACTCATTATTTAAATGTAGCTATTTCTGTCATTAATTACTCTCCCTCATGTCGTTCCACATCCGTAAGACCTTCATTCATCTTCAGAACACAAATGAAGATATTTTTGATGAAATCCGAGAGGTATATGACTCGTCCATAGACAGCAATATAATCAAGACTTTCAAGGTCCAGAAAGGAACTAAAGACATCGTTAAAACAGTCATGTGACTGCAGTGCTTCAACCTCAATGTTATGAAGAGACGAGAATACTTTTTGTGCGCAAAAACAAACGACTTTTAACTGCTATGTAGTAACATTTTAATTAATCATTTGACACAGTGCACTTATTGTGTGCATATTGACATTGTACTTATATAAAAAAAACACTTGCATGTAATCACAGCTTAATTAATTTCTGTACATGCATCTGTAATTACACTCATGACCCTTAAAGCTGTCCTAACTGTACCTGTATCTCCTCAATAACAGCACAGGTGTTTTACAGAACAACATCAACACAATAAACACACTGTTACATAGTAGTTAAAAACACCTAATATTAGGTGGGACTCAATATTTAATAAAAATAATATAGGCGATTAGTATTTGTATGTCCATCTTATGCTTTAATGTCAAAGTGATGAAGAAAACCTGATGATGTTCTTCAGCACGATCCATCTGTGCAAACAGTCACATGATCAATGCCACAAATTTGCTTATTTAATCAGTGACCTAGAAATAGTCCAGAATCTCAAATGTTTCTTTGTTTACAGGTTTAAATGAAAATCCCATATTTTCAAGGTGGTTTCAGACTTTTGGACCCACTAAATATTGCAAGACTTAAAATCTCAGTAAATAATTCAATCTTAGGGTTCAGCGGACAAAACTAGACTGAGCAGCGGCTCTGCTGCCGTGACAACATCGAAATGTTGCTTTCATGTGTGTGTGTGTGTGTGTGTGTGTTAATATTGTGTAGAAGGGGCCTGGTTCAGCTCTAGGGGCAGGGCTCTCTCTCTCTCTCTCTCTCTCACATGGGCGTGAGATAAAACGTCGTGTCCCTCCAAAACAAGAGAGTGACAACAATCGCTAGGGACAGGAAACTGTGCCACCCTTCCAGGTCCGCTGGAGAGAAGCTGAAGGGAGGGTGAGCTGGGAACCGGAGGAGAGCGGATAACAGAGCTCAGGTTGCATTCTTCAACAAAAGACCAGAGTCACCTGAAAGAGAGAGAGAGAGAGAGACATTCCTGCACCTGAGGAGGAGCGCTGAACAGGAGAGAGAGAGAGAGAGAGAGAGAGAGGCGGAGGTGCCCAAAACCACTGGCGTCGCTTCGCCTCCCCTCCTGCTCTTTAACAGTGTGTGTGCAGTTAGTCCTGGCGCTGCGTTCATGTGGGATCCGCTCACGTGTGTGTGTGTGTGTGTGTGTGTGTGTGTTTAGGATAATGTGGCGCTCTTCCTGAAGGGTTGTGAGGAGTTGGGTTTGAAGGGATCGCAGCTGTTTGATCCTGGAGATCTGCAGGACTCCTCCACACGCTCCAACAAGTAAGATCAACCACTCGTTACACTCTGAGTGTGTGTGTGTGTGTGTGTGTGTGTGTGCTTGTTTACTTAGAAACACTGGATCTTGCTAAGACGTTGCTATAATTTGTTATGTCGCAATATGTTATTTGGACAGTGGAGCTCTACAAAAATTCCCAAATATTTTGGTTTCTAGTCAAAACAAACTCATTAAAATTGATGGATGTATTATTAAGATTTTCTCACAAAATCTGATCATTTTACTGTATAGATTTGCTCTGATAATATCTGGTGTTTTCTGTGAGTATTGTAGCTTATATATTTTTATAGATGTTTATTGGAATAAAATATTTTAAAATCTCATTTGTTTATTGTATAATTCTCATACAGACAGAAATGAGATTAAATAAAGAACAAAACCTCAGTTTGAACTGAAATTTTTCATGAGCAGATGAATGTTATTGACACAGAATTAATGCAGTAATATCATGAACTGTTCAATATTGACTCATTTTTTGGTGGGAGGCATTATTGTTTGTTTTACAGCCATTGTCCACCCTTTCTCTGACCCTTAAAGAGATATTTCACATAAATATGAACATCAGTCATCATTTACTCACTCTCATGTTGTTCCAGAACAACTTCTTTCTCCTGTGAAACACAAACGCTCAGTGTTGTTTTTGGTCCAAACAGTTTTATAAAAACAGTTCTTCAAAATATCTTCATTTTTGGGCGAATGATCCCCGATCCCTCGTCTTGTTAAAAGTTCAGCCTCTGGTTTTGATCTTTCAGAAGGTTCTGCTCACTTCAGCTGTGTCTCATGAGTGTTTTTTACAAACTTTAATGGTAAAAACTAAATGATAGAAAGAACTAGTTGATCAAAATCAACATGATGCCAAAGTTACAGATGTAATAGATGTAAACAACTGAAGGAAGATTTTTACAGTGTAGTCTGAAGTAAATATAATTATAGTGGTCGACAAATATATTGAAATGGCCGATATATCAGCCTGTCACGACCTGCTCTGAAACACACGGTTGAGGATCCAAATGCAGTTGATTATTAAAGGGAAATCCAGTTTCGTCAATCCAAAGCGGGGTGAGAGTCAGAACCAGAGCAAACGGTACAAATAAACAAGAGAGCAGAAACCATTCAGAGATCAGTGTGACACACACAAGACTTCGCAATGAATGAGGAAAAAGACAAACACAAACGAGTGAATCACACACAGGTGGAAGTGATCAGACCTTCATGAGTCCAGCAATGGATTATGGGAAGTGTAGTTCATGATGGGAAAGCGAAGGAGACAGAAAGAGTGCCCTCTGGTGGAGATCATGGGCACTCCAGGTGGCGGATGAGCCAAACCGTGATTTTGGATTTTTTAATATCAGTATCATTTTATACGTTTTTCTGTTTGGCTAACAAGTGTTGGTATTGGGACTTTTATTTTGACGGTGTGGAGAACATCAGTGCCTGAGTGTTTGTTTGTTTAACAGTGTTGTTTAATAATTCATTAGACAGAACTGTTAACTAAAGTAAACCGAACAGACTTCTATAGTTACCATCTTTAAATCATATATTGTGATATCACGTATATCATCGTTCATCTCTAACATATCAGCATCGGCCATCAGGAAATCCATATCAGCAGAACTCTATATAATCACATTTATAACAACAGAAGTCTGTGTTTGTCCAACTGGATGAACATGTAGTCTCTCTATGACTTCTTTAGCTGGCTCACAAACTTGTTCTGCTTTTGTTTGGTAGTTTTTCTCATGGCCACAGCAGATATTAGACAGAGGCGTGTTTGTCCAGCGCAGCGTCTCGTCTCGGATGTCCCGCTCCGTTCAGGAGTGTGTAGTTTCTGCTCCGTGAGGATCAGCCGTCAGGCATGAGGAGGCGTTTCTGAGACTGAAACTACTGTAAATCACAGAGATCATCTTGCTTACAGGACTGGTTTAGTCAAACTGAATGAACAAGAGAGATTGAATTACATTCCTCCTCTCTCTCTTAGTGTGTGTGTGTGTGTGTGACATATCAGGACACAAATGTGTATAATGACATGGGTATGACATAGGTATTACAAGGAGAGGTGACTTATGAGGACATTACTCCATGTCCCCACGTTTCAAAAGGCTTATAAATCACACGTAAAATATGCGGTTTTTACAGTATAAAAACCCACAATTCACAAAAACAAACCTGTGTGTGTGTGTGTGTGTGTGTGTGTGTGTGTGTGTGTGTGTGTGTGTGTGTGTGTGTGTTTGGGTCACAGTGCTTCTGAATTACTCAAGTGTCTAAATGTCGTCAGATTGTTGTTTTAGTCTGAAGCTCCAGACAGAAAAACACAGTTTTTATTTCTTGCATTATCACTCTGTTGTCACAATACTTCACAAACACTGTTCAAACACAGTGATGCACAATATGTCAATGAACATTTCACCTATTTTTTCTTTAAGTTTTTAAATTGTTAAAATAATAAATTATCTTTTTTTTCTTTTTCTTTTTGACAAACAAGTTTAAATCTTTCATGAAGATGACTGATGTCCAGTTGCTGTCTGTCAGTGTGAATCGCTTTAGTTTAGGCTGATATTATATTGAAGCCTATAGTGTCAGTGCTTAATTAATTAGGGCCTCAGAAGCACTGAAACTCGATTGTAATTGTTTAATTTTCCAAGGATCATCATTCTCCCCTAAAAGTGATCAGACCAAAGTGTGAGTCGTAGAGACATGAACTCTGAGGGCTGGTAGTGCTCACACCGACCGGCCTGACGGGGGCGCTACAGCCGTCAAAAGTATGAAATGACTCATAACTCCTGAAGGTGTAGGCTCAAGTGTCTGATATCTTTGGCTCAAGATAGCCTGTCTCAGATTTGATCGTCGCCCGGTGAAATTTTTAGGTATTTTGGATTTTTTTGAAAAACGTACTTTTGGTTTTTGGCCCGATCGGAACCATACCAGTGCAGAGAGATTCTCTGGAGTCTGATTGTCAATAATTATCCAAAAAAAAAATTAAATTTCTATTCTCTGTCCCTAACGGCCGCCAAAATGTTTGAAGTGGGCGGGGCCACTTTTACTAAAATGGCTATAACTCGTGAACGGAATGAGATATTTTCACCAAACTTGGCACACGTATGTAAGAGCTCATTCTGTGGTCACGTGGAAAACGACATGGTGACTGACCACTTGGTGGTGCTATAACAGGAAAAAATGTTAAAAATGGCTATAAATACGTAACTCTAATTCTGATTGGCTTGAAAATTGTCATGTGGTGTCTTCGTTCAAGGTGTCATGATTATCTATGAGGGCATTAATGTGTCTGAAAAAACATGTCCGCCATCGGCCAATGAAGTTTGAGCAGCTATCAGACGAGGTTAACGGAGGCCGATAAGAACGAAACTCACTGGGCCTGTTTGACCCACGACCCTAGAGGCCTGTGAGAAATTCAAAAGAAAAATCGGCCACCGGGGGGTGCCTTCGCGGTTTTCACGTGCATAAAGGATTGTGTATCATGTGATTTTTCACACACGCCCATGATAATCATACCTCATGGTAGAACTCCTCATTCTGAGCAACTTTGCCTCTAGGACTGCCGCTGTCCTTCGAATCGTTCGTTAAATATTGGAGATTGTTTCAAAAACCATCTTTGATGAATTGGTCCTAGGTTTTCGGCTCAACCTCAATTAAACCACTGCGGCACAATTCTCAGGACTCTCCAGGTCAATAGCTATCAAAAAAATGTTGAACGTTGGCTTGTGGATAGCTATAGCAGGGTTATTTAGAAAATTGGCATGGCCAAGTCTACCCAAAAGCCCGTCGTTCTCAAACGAAAACTCAGAGCTTCACATCATTAGGGGATCTCACGCGTCACATGATTATAATGAAGCATTCAAATGCTTATGGAGATTGACCCATAGGTGGGGCTATAACTGTATTTCCTGAACCACGATAATGTCTGCTCGCAGCTATATTTTAACTTTAATTATTTTATCATCTATTATTTTTATTATTACAATTTTATTGTTTTGTAATGTATTATTTTATAATTTTTTATAAAAATTTCAGTTTTCAGTTAATCAGTTTGCTTGAAAAAAGTTTAATGAAAATGTATGTCATTAATGATTAGCGATTATGTAACAATAATTTCCATAATTTTAAAATAAAGCAAGGCACTCGAGGTCATTACGACACCCTTTAGCCTCAACTCTCAATGTACTTTAACCTCAAGAGCCTTACTGCTGACCTGAACGAGTTTCTTCTGCAGATCTACACGTGTCTGTCTGTCACACACCTGTACTGCACCTCTCTCTCTCTCTCTCTCTCTCTCTCTCTCTCTCTCATCACTCTTTCCACTGGATCGTGATGAATATGAGATGAGCGCAGAACTGAAGTATGCAGATACTCTGCTTGTTGATGGAAACAATGAAGTCTTTATGACAGATGAAGGCAGAGAGATGGACAGAAGGTGCTATCAGAAGAATGATCTAATACTGTTGGAATTACAGGAGGAACACTTAGAAAAACAGAAACCTCTGCTGCTTCATCTCTCTCTCTCTCTCTCTGTGTTTCTCAATCTTTATAGCCGTTATATTAGAGAACAGAAATGCCAGCAGTGTGTTGGTCAGAGATTCAGTGTTTATATTTTTACCGTGTTTCATCAAGCCAGCATTTTCCTCGCCAGTCGAAACACATTCCTGGACGCTTTGGAAGTTGCAGATGTTGAATGTGTGAAACAGAGATTGTTGAAAGATCATGTGTTTCTGTCTTACCTGCTTTATTTGGTTTGATCGATTGATCGATCTGAACATGTTTCTCATTCTCTGTCTCTCAGGAGTCCAGACAACAACAAGAAGTTAAAACATGTGAGTAAAGTCTGCAGTGAGATCTGCATTAAAGTGACAGTAAAGACATTTATAATGTTACAAGATTCTATTTCAAATAAATGCCATTCTTCTATTCATCAAAGAGCGTTCTGGCAGTTTCTATTAATTTGTAGTCAGATGTTATTCATCGTGAGCTTTACATGAGATCAGTAACGCAGTCCTTCATGACTGAAGACAGTTTGTGATGTTGTTTAGTTGGCTCATGAGGAGTTTCAGTGTGAGGATCATAAGACACACTGAGGGATCATGTCTGACTGTGTTCCTTCAGGTTCTGATCACTATCTACTGGCTGGGTCGAGCAGCCAATAGCAGCGCTTCTTACAACGGGCCCACGCTGGACCTGCGGGAGTTTGAGGGACTGCTGTCACAGATGAGAAAGGTACAAACACCTCCAAACACTGATGAATGTCAGCAGATGTGTTAGTTTGTCATGAATCCTCAAATCTAGAGAGCAGAGTTTGAGGGTGGGACTCTTTTGACTTGGATTACTTAGTCCCACCAGGATTTCATGGGACTTTTCCTGAGTTTTGTATCCCAGAAATGATATTTGTGGCATTTTGTGTTGTTTTGTAGTGAGATGAGCAACAGTAAGGGTACAGTTACCTGTAAATATGTGTAATTATTACTGAAAAAATATGTATTTGATACCAGTACTCACACACTGTCACTAATTACATACTGTACATGTGAAATGCATTTGGCAGTTTATTATATTTCTGTCTATTGCTTTTGCATATTTTACAGCTGAAGTAAATGCACATATAAAATGAAGAGAAATGTTCTGGTGAAATCAGCCACTATCAAATATTCACGTTTATCAGTTTAATACAGGCTTTTCAAACCGGGGTCCGGTGATTTTAATATTTAAATATTTTTCAAATAATATTGTACACATATTTACAATATTTATTTATGTTTTTCACAATATTAACTGTGTCTTTATACATGGCAGTTTAGAACTGCCTTTTATTTTGTCTAATGTTTAGTTAACATTTTTTTGCGGAAAATATGACAAAAATGCGAGCTGATTCAAGCAGTGCTCAGATTGGTTGATTTTGCATGAATTTTTGTGATGGTCAGATCAGAATCAGTCATTTTCCATGGGCACTCTCATTTTCTTCAGAAAGGCTAAACATTGAGTATAAAGCAGTTTTGCATGATTTGGGCCAGATTGTGAGCGTCTTGAGAAAAACACTCCACCTCTGTCCATCACTCTTGAGCTCATTGTTGGAAGAGGCCGTCTCAGATCTCCAGGGGACACAATGATCTCACACGGACGTCAATCTGTTGTTTTGTGCAGCAGACAAACTTTAAAATCCACCTGATATGGGCTTCGAGATTTTTTCTAGAACGGTGTAGAACAAAGACTTTATCACACAGCAGCTAATGTGACACAGCCGATGATGTCACCGGACTGCCATGTGTTTTTCCATCATGTGTCCTTTGCATGAAAAGCGTTTCCCCATCTGGTCAGATCCAGGACTGATCTGGGTTCGGCCGCAGCGCGCTGCAGGGCTCTGATGAAAGGCTGGTTTGTGTTTGGGTGACACAGCAGAGCGACTGAAAGAGCTGACGTCAGCTTTAATCAGAGCCTGCCAATCACAGCAGGACGCTTATATAAACCTCACTTCCTCTTCCAGTGCACCCCTCACACCTCATCCATCCTGGAGAAACCAGGGCTGCATCCGAAATCACAAACTCTCTTCAGTAGGTACTTATTTTGAAAAAGTAATTAATTCATGACAGCTTAAAAAATGTTTTCTACTGTATATATGAATGTAATCTGGATGTACTACATCCACCATGTGACCTAAAGTGTCTATCATATGCACAGAATCTCACTGGAAGGTCTGTAGGTACTATGAATTCAGACATACTTCTTCTGTCATATACTGTTTTTCGCCTACTATATAGTAGGGAAGTATGTGATTTCAGATGCAGCCCTGCTCACTTCATGTGTTTTTACTGATCTGGTTTGGTGAAACTGTTATGTTTACACTCGTCCACACATAACTGGTGTGTTAGTGTGTGGAAATAAATGAGAATGGTTGTTTAAACCAATTATTTTTTTAAAAATGTTCTCAGTCGAAACACACTCGTAGTCTCTGAACCTGTGCTGTGTGTGTGTGTGTGTGTGTGTCAGGAAGCAGAGGAGTGGGACAGCCCGCAGCGCAGCATCAGGGACAGCGGTTATATCGACTGCTGTGAGTCCGAGCGCAGCGACTCTCTCTCCCCGCCGAGACACACACGAGACGACTCCTTCGACAGCCTGGACTCCATCGGCTCACGTTCCCGTCAAACCCCCTCGCCCGACGGCCTGCTCGCCCGCGGCTACAGCGATGGTAAGACTCACGCTAACATCACAAATGGGCTTTGATACATTAAATGGGCTCAAATTTGACAACCAATATACATTTTGTTTATCACTCACTCATAACCTCATTAAATTAAAGAGGTTCATGAGCAAAGGGTCAGATTTTGCTGGTTATCATGGTCCAGTTATCCTAACTGAGCTTTCATGAGCAAAGATGGCAGAATTCAAATCCATGACACAAAAACACAAAAACAATTCACTAATGCTGCTGTTGCCTTGTTGACTGTTATCTGTAACTCCAGTCAGATTATTAGGCATTGTAATAGTTTTTATAAAAACATAATTATAAGCGAGCTAGACTGAAGCTAAACTCACTCGAAGATTACAGCCAGCCAGCTATTAGCGTAACACACAAAATGCTATTTATGCATGATAAGATTGAGCTGCGTGTGCAACTGATGTCATATCAGGCAGGGCGTGGCTTCTGGCAGTGCTCCGCCCATGAGGAGGGGCTGAATGATGTGTTGAGTTACTGAAGACTGGTGAAATGTCTCTTTATATAAGTAAACTCTACTCAAAACAAATGTAATGTCTTATTCACATGTGCGATTGACCGAGGCTGATACAGCACATCACACAGATGTGACATCATGCGGGTTTGATCCCTGTGGTTTCAGTGTTTCTGTTGATCAGGGTGTCGTCGTCATGGTTACAGACTTATTAGGGCCTTTCCTAATAAAATGAAAAAAGGGATCGAGGTTCAAGACCCAACACTGAACCAAAATACATTTCAAAAGTTTCATTTTCTCACTCGACACAAACCGTGTTTATCCATCCCGCAAATTAACCCACATTTAATGTAGTCTGGCTCCCGATTTCTGACCTCATGTTACTCTGCTCATGGTTCATGTCCACGTCAAGCTTCTGCAGTGACACAGTACTGTACAGTTGAGATTAACTGGATGTAAAGCCTTTGACATAAACAACAAAAGATACAGAAAGTGTTTTTCTGTTTATGTTTTTATCTTAACTACTGTATGCACAACTAAAGTGGTTCGTTGCATTGTATTATTTGCATATCAGGACAGACGTTCAGCACAGCTCTGGGTGGAGTTTATCCTTCATACACAAACACACATGCAAATCGACACACACACACACACACACCCTCGCAACATTAATGTTTTAAACATCCTCATATAATCGGAGTCTATTGCACCCTTGGGTTTAAGTTTTAAACACTTAAATCAAACTTGGCCCAGCCTGAGAATAAACACATGAAAACACAAACGCATTTCTCCAGTCAAACCCTTCATTTCATCTAGTGACCAAGACACAGTTTTCCACAGATCCATCTCTGTCCCTAGACCTCCTAGAAAAGCAAATTAAGCATTAGATTTAGATTGTACTTTTCCAGAGAAATTGGGAGAGAGAGTCAGACTTGGGTTTGAAGCAGACTTCGAGGTCGAGGTGCCAAGACAGAAGAGAGACCAAACTCACCAGTCAGATCAGTAATAATTCAGTAAAGATGATTGACAGGTACAGACGGATAAGAGCAGGGAGCGCAGCGATAACCCCCTCAGGGTAAACAAAATATATATCACAGATATCATTGTAACAACATAATTCAAGAGAAATGACAGTCTGATTCAAAGAGGAATATCAGAAGGCAAGTCCTGACTGGACGACAGGTGGAGCTGGGGATGGAGGAGGGTAATCGGCTCCTGAGCAGCGATAGATCTGCTGATAATACTGAATGGACCCCTTATATAGGGATGCTGGGATAGGTGTCGTATTGCTATAGGTAGACGTGGATCAGCTGATGCGATCTTGACTGACGCGACCTGTCGGAACTGACGCTTGATATCTTAAAGACCAAGTTTGTCATTTCTGTGCAAGCAAAAATAACAATTTTAGGGCATAGTATGGCCAACTATCTCATGATCTAATACATGATATAATGCACATTTCAGGATTCAATTGTGTTCTCATGCGCCTCATCTTCCACTGCTCAGTAAAACAGATCCCACCGATAGTTAAGCCAGTGGTGTGAGTTTGAGCTTACTCAGTCTCTGCACATAAAACTGGGATAAGAGAAAGTACTTAAACATCAAATATTGGTTTAACATATGTGGAAGAGCTCAGACGAGTCTCACAGTGTGCATTTGCTACTATTTTTTCCCTGTGGCACTGTTAAATGTCACTCGTTTGGTCTGCATACATTGTTTTCTCTGTTAGCGTGACATTAAATACATGTGCCTCATGCTGTAATACTGAGCTCGTGTCGTTCTTTTAAGTGCAAGAGGTTACATTACTGACCGTCTGCAGTTCTTCTTTAGACAAAGCTTATGCGTGAAGAGCATTTTTGCATATGTTGACTTTTCAAGAATTTACCAAACAAGATCTATAAATGGTTCTGGAGGATATTTATGTGAGGGTTTGAAGTACACATGGAGATGAAATTATAACTTGCCCATATATAAAGGTATTTTATAATGTCACTCTTCTCATAAGTTGATTTCAGCAGAATATACCAAGAGCTGTTAATGTTTTAATTAGACTTCTATAAAAACTTTACAAGTTTTGTTAACAGCATGTACATAGCATGTGAATAAGGCCTTCTGGACAAAATACTCAATTTGGCAGACAATTTTTCAGTCGAAATGGGTTTGAAGTGTCAGCTGTGGAAAGTGTGGCTGTTTTCACACTTGGTCTGAACCAGAGTTTGATGGCGCTGGAGTTCACACACACAGTATCAGTGAGATACGGTTCATTTTTTTTATTAATATTTTTAGTTTTATTATTTTAATTTTAGCTAATCATTTTGTTGTTTTTTTATCTATTGTCCAGTTTTTATTCATTTTTATTTCAGTTTTAGTTATTTTAGTGCATGAAGTTAAGCTAAATCAAAAATCAGAAATGTTAGTAGTCCAATAGAAGCTTTCATAAAGAGACTCTTGAAATATAATGTTTACCCAAAACATAGATGACCGCCTGACCCTCTGCTCTCCGGCTCCACCATCAGACTACATTTGCCCAAACAGTAATTAGATGACCATTGAGTAGTGTAGACTGATGCTGAAAGTCTTTTGCTGTCTCATAATCAAATATTTCTCATCAGATTCTATCAAGACCAAGTTAAGTGAGCTATTCTATCAGCATTGGTTTTAAGGCTGCTCTGTACTGCTCTACACTTTATATATTAGACTTTTAGGAGAAACATCTGAGACAAAACTGTTGGAAAAACCTCATGCCTGTGAAACATTTACTTTCGCTGCAGTACGGTATTTGTTTATTGCTGATGTCAAGAGTTGTGTGATGTGACATGCAGCATCAATCATCATCGTGACTGGTGTGTGTTTAACGCTGAGCCGCAGAAGCTGTCGGACAGACAGGGTGACATGTGCAGAGCAGCTTGCCTGGGAATGTGGGCGCAGATGGAAGGTGAGGAGGAGAGTTACAGTGGAAGGTCAATGTTGATCCAGGTGCTCCTGGAAACAGCCTTGAACTCTGGCAAATCAGTTCCATGAAGGACTTTGAGACTATAATCTCCTCAAATATCAGGTCCTCAAAATATTCTGGATCAGTCCTCTCAAACGCAGCCACAGGCTAAAGTGGTTTTAAATGGCTGTTTGTTCATGCTCCAGAGTGCTTGAGATAATGTTTTGAGTGGCAGACACTGGACTGTCATCAAGTCCAGTCCAGATAATCCACTTTTATTCATCTTCATTTTAAAAGCCTCAAAGGAACCAAAACCAAACAATTTGCATTTCTCTTTTTCTTCTGTAAAAAATGTTCTCTGATTTGCCCCTGTCAGAGCGTCTGCTTCTACTGTAAGTTCAGTTTCCACTTTTCTATTTCAACCACTGAAATCTCCAGCAATATACACTGATCAGTCACAACATTAAATCCACCAGCCTAATATCGTGAAGGTCCACCTCATGCTGCCAAAACAGCTCTGACCCATTAAGGCATGGACTCTACAAGACCTCTGGACATGTCCTGTAGTTTCTGGCACCAAGACATTAGCAGCAGATCCTTTAAGACCTTCAAGTTGTGAGGTGGGATCTCCATGGATCGGATCTGTTAGTCCAGCACATCCCACATATGGTCAGTTGGATTGAGATCTAGGGAATTTGGAGGTCAGGGCAACTCCTTGAGCTCTTCATCATGTTCCTCAAACCATTCCTGAACTATGTGTGCAGGGCTTCGGTAAATTACAGCGATGGAGATATGAGCTGTGTGTCTTCTGAAGGTTAAGGTTTAGGGTTAGATGTTTACACGACATGAGCAAAACTCTTCAATCCCGTGACAGAGTTCAAGTTTAAACCGATCAACTCTTCCTAGTCATTGCATGAAATAAACATGAATGAACATCAGAAGGTATGTTGTTTCAACCACAGAGAAAGACACCAATACACCATTTTTCAAGTTCAAGTCCACCGATGTTAATCTACTAAGTCTCCTGTCTGGTTCGTTTGTCAGACAAAATGGCGGATTCTGCGTTATGATTTTTGGTGAATTAAGGTGGACTAGACTGTAATACAAATATGTTTTGACAAAGTTTTCCTTTGGGGACATCATTTGGTAATAAATTGCAATATATCGCAGAACATATTTAAAATCACAATAATATTGTATTGTGACATAAGTTTTGTGATATTATCATATTGTGGGGCCTCTGGTGATTCTCACCCCTAGTAATAATGCGATTATGGTTACTACAATTATGAGCTCAACCACATTAGTTTAACTGAAGCATTTTGTTTACATGACGTAAAGCAATACTAATACACGTTGCCAAAATCCTTTTTATAATTGCATTATGAAGGTGAATGTAAAAGTAGTCATTGACATGGTCAAAATGCATTAAAGATCCCATGTTTCAAACTTTCTGTAAAATTTAAAGCTCAAAGTTCAATGCCAAGCGAGATATTTATTTAACAGAAAAACTACAAATTGGCCCTTGCCGCCATGTCATCGAAACGCTCATTCCAATCACCGGGTCTGATTCCGGCTCAATTGATAGGGTGACATGAGCGCGTGCATATGGTATGACCTTTCCGGGCAAGGTTCGCTAAGCAATCACATGGCACAATCAGAACTCGTTATATTTCTGAAGGAGGGACTTCATAGAACAAGGAAGTCAATGACAGTGGAAACAGCGGTATACAGATAAGTAAATTATGTGAAAATACTGTGTTTTTTACACGCTGTTATTGCACACTATAAACTTCAAAAACCACGAAAAACGGGACCTTCACTGTTTCAATAATTTCGGCCCTCCAAAATCATTTCGGCTAAAATCAAAAAATTTATTTATATATTTGAATATTTTCAGATGGCTAAATTTCAATGCATCACTGGTAAATCTAAAGCAGTTTTTCTCCTTGAAGATGGACCCAGCTGGGTTTGAACCTACAACATTTCAGTTAAGAGCTGAGATCTTTAACCCCTTCACCCCAATACATTTATAACCGCAGATGATTGTGACACTGCCACACTTCATTAATTCACACCGATTGTCCCTCTGCAGGCCGCGGCAGCGACTCGGAGTGCGACACCCCCCAGAGGAAGATGCCGGACGTGCGCAAGGACGACATGCTGGTGCGGCGAACTTCCTACAGCGAGCCACGGACCGCCGTTCCTTTCAACCAGTACCTGCCCAACAAGGCTAACCAGAGCTCATACATGCCCGCACCAGTGCGCCGCCCGCGGTCAGACCGGGACGACAGCTGCAAAAGCTGGAGTGACACAACCTCACCTGTGGGAGGAGAGAGGCCTTTCAGGTAAATCTCATCTGAGACTCTGGTGTGTTGAGACAGAGATTGAGTTATTATTTAGTAGTGTTGTTTTCATTTGGAGTACAGTGGATACAATGATTTGCTACTGAAATAAACTTTCTGTCTGAGCTTCAAGAATTTTTGAGAACTTTCCAGCTGACATCTGTAAAGAGTAAAGGGGAGTAACTGCTACACTCAAGACGCGACTCCTTTAGTGTCAGTAGGTCAAAGGGTCAGGCATTTGGTTAGATATAAATAACAGTTCTTAGAACAACAATTCTTTCTTACCATTGAAATTAGTGTTGTTGTGTAAAAACTCCCTGCACCAAAATCCCAAACCTCTGGGTTTTTATAGATAAAATAAAATAAACAAACAAATAAATAAATTAAGCAACCTTCATTTTCCCCGTTTCAGCTGCCAAGATATTTATGGTAACTGTCTTCTCTCTAGACTCTACCACTGTTTGCCAAACTCCACAAAGATCCTTTTAAAAACCAGCTGAAAAGCTCCTGTATCCTCATAAGACAGGATAAAAACTTCATTTGTAAGTCAGTGGCAAAATTATGGCAGCTTAAGAGAAGAATGGTTTTGTGTCTTTTTATTTTTTGCATTGATTTTGTCGTGCAGAGGTTTGAGAGGGTGGTTGATTTGATCCAGATGTTCGCATTAATTGACTGAGAGCTTCAGGCTGCTCCAATCCAGAACAACCATCAGACTGACAGAATGAACACAGACAGGGATTTTGTCCAAAAAATACATAAATGCTTATTCACGCTACCTGAAAAAACATCATGCTAATGTATCATTGATAATCTCCCGTAACTGTGTAATATTTGTGAGTGTTTTCAGTGCTGTTTATATTGATTTCCTTATTTACCCAAATTACCTTCTGCATTAGTCGAAATGTGTGAGTACTATATCTCACAATGACTCGATTTAAAAAGTATGGTGATTTTTTAACATCAGCTGCGCATTTTTACGCTCAAGTAATTAAGGAAATGAGTCCAACGCTGTGGTACAACGAGCACACTCGGGCCCTTAAGAGAGCAGCCAGAAAAATGGAGCGCAGCTGAAAGAAAACAAAACTAGAGGTTATTCGCATTTCGTGGAAAGAGAGAGTGATTGATTACAGAAAGTTAACTAAATTAATAACTATTGATTCTTACAACGGAATGAATCAATATGGAATTTACTTAAGATGGATAATGACACCATTTTCTTTAAGAGCTGCTGTGCAGCCAAAATTATATACCAGTTATCACTGTAAAGCTGCTTTGACACAATCTGCATTGTTAGAAGTGCTATATAAATAAAGGTGACTTGACTTGACTCATGATTCGATCAGACTGCCATGAGTGAAGATATGATTTACTCAATATAGATAGAATAATAATAATGTGTTCTGAACCCTGCCACTGTATATTGTCACCAGGTTGAAAACACACACATGGTGTAATTGTTTTTTATTTCTTTTCTTTTTTTGTCCCTCCTTTCTGTTATATAACACTTTCCTTTCCATTTCCCTTTCCTTTCATCACATGGCTCTGGTTTGACGGTGTGTGCCGTTGTCCTGCTCATGTATGTTGTTTTTGTGGGTGTGTCACTGTTGTTGTGTGATTTAGTGGGAGTGAAACCCTTTCGTTAGAACTGTCCTCTGTGCTAACAGGAAGTGATGTTGACTGTGTAGAGCCTCAGCAAATAGATACTGAGTCTGAACAGCAATGCTCCAGAGCGTCTCCTCAAAACGACTCTTACCCAAAAGATCCCATTTCTATGAATCCACAACTCAGTGACCCTCAGATTAGATCCCCCCTCCATCCTTCTGTCCGACCCCAACCTCAAGAGCAGAACCTCTCAGACCGTGAGAAGATGGAGGAGGAGGAGAGAGATCGATGCCAAATTCCTCCAAACCCCACGGATCCCCTTCAGAGTGACTCACAGATGTCCCATAATGAGACGGCAGGAAATGATACCAGGTGCCCAGACTTCCCTCCACCACGCCAACATACAAACACTCATGATCCCGCCTACTACACTTCCATACACGTGTTGTGTTTAAAAACTTTGTAGCATATTATTTTCCCCTGAAGCTCTCTGTCTGTCTGTTAGTTTTCTTAAGACACATCACTTATTTTAAAAGATTCATTGGTGCATGTCATCCCAACAAAACAATAGTCAAAGTGTAGTAATTTGCCACAACTTTCACCATCAATCCTGTTATATAGAGACACTTTTCACTTCTCAGTCAGTTCCCAGTGGATAAAATCCAGTCTCATCTTAAATCACTGTTTGATCCATTACATTATGGAAGACTATGTTGACGCCAAGTCCTGTTTGATATAAGAATAAAAATAGTTGTAATGGTCTGCTGGGATCTCGTGTTCTCATGTTCACTTGACTGTTTGACAACAAACGCAGCTTCTCTTACTTTGATGTCCCTTTCAGAAGCCGTCTTTTTGCTGCGTGTAACCACCAGAGCTTGAGTCTGTCCTCCTTAGAGGAGTCTAGTATTGTTTTTGGGATCTGCACTGAAGATCTGAGGGGAAAAATACTTTATTTATGTTCTTTTGCTCATATATTTGGAGCTTGTTTTCCGGGGAGGTCCAAACTGCTGTTCTAGGACAGCCTGGACGCTGAAGGGCCGTTTTTGGCACGTTTGCTCTGACTGTCAGGTGGAACGAGAGCCAGATGAGTTTGGGTTTCGGTCCCACGCCAGGCGACTGCTGCTTATAATGTTTGGGCTTGATGTAGGTCAACATGAATGAGCTTCAATGACACTCCAAGGAAAGCCTTTGGATCTGGGAGCTCAGATTTGCATGGCGGCTGAGACAGGGTGGTCTCTATATTTGGGATTGTTTTGTAAAACGCTTCAGCAGATGATCTTCTGGCTTTAAAGCAGGTAGCCTTATTGCAGAGTTAATATAACAATTGTGCAAATTTTCATTTTTGGGTGAGTTGTCACTAAGTTTTTGGGAAAAGCACACATAGGTCAAAACATTAAAGATAAGTGCCATGAATAACAACATTGAATAAAGGACAGATCTGCTGCAGCATTCATACCACATATAATACATGTACAAAAGACTTCAGATGATATTTAATATAGCCAAAAACACTTTTTATTTTACATCTCACTTTTTATCTGAAAGAACTTAATCATCATTTTGCATCATGAAAGTTGATCATTCTCAGCTACAGAAAGCAAGAGGACAAAATTTAAAGTAGCTCTGATGCAAAGTTATTGTATGCACTTATTCAATTGGTTTGTCAAAGTAGACATTTTTCAGAATGTATTTTATCCACAATCTTTACAGAATAATTGGCAACACACCTTCATAATTCACCAAAGGATGATATACATTGATAATTCTTTTGGATTTTGAATATATTAATAGAGACTGTACCTTTCATAATGCCAATGAATGACAACATTAGGTGTTCACAATGGCCATTGAATGCTTAACATTAGACTCTGAGCATACAGCCACATAACTCACAAATACACACGGAGGAAAGGCTTTTAATGTACTTTCCCATTGTGTGTTCATGAAAATAGTCTCTCAAAGGCACACAAGTAACAGGCGACCCACCCAGAGGAAGACGGGGAATGTGCAGGTTTCCTGTGTTCAGCCATGAACTGAGCTGAACTGAGCCTGGCACTAAACAATAAACACAAGAAAGAGCTGCTTAACAAAAGTATTCGACTTGATGTCTGATGTTGCGAACACTGTTCCTTAATGTTGCCCATATATTCCTAGAAACCTCTCTTCTAATCAACATTGACATTTATGAGAAGTTCTTTATCTGTTAGGTGATGTGTCATTAAAACATTTCTCCTATCACAGTTTAATATGCAGAAGTAGTTTGATCATCCAAAAAGGGGCTTTCAAAGAGTGCGTTGGAGTGCATTTCCCAAAAACACATCATTAGCCGACTGTCATTACCAACATAGTTCAACCATTCTGTGTTTCCTGAAACCAGCGTTCAAACAAACATTTGCAAACAGCATCACAAAGTTGGAGCTCCAGCTCATGACTTCTGGTAAGAGTTTTTTGTTAGTATGATGTGTGCAAATACACAAGCTATCATGCAGGACGATCTCTTTCATTCTGCAGCTTTTAGTTTGTCCAGACAATGAAATTGTGCTTGAGGGAACCTGCGATAGAATCAAACATCTGGAAATAAAGAAAAAGATCGTAGAGCAAAATTAGTCATTAGATAATCCGATACGTGGTTCGAACAACCAATTCATAACTAAATTACTACCATTTTCAGAAACAGCTGTTTTTCAGCAGTGAGTTATGTCACGGTACGAGAAACACATGAGCATCATGACCAGCCCGACGCGCCAACTCTGACTCAACCAATGCCGTGTGTTTGGGGGCGGGACTTTTTCTTTATTGCACAAATGGCAGAAGGAGGGAGTGTTCAGAAAAACGTATTATTTTTGCACATTTTTGTTTGTTGACGCTTGTGGCTCGGAAAAACACTTCACCTTTTAAGAACTGGAGACTTTTCAGTGTTCCACACAGGATTGAATATGTTTTGAAGCCATATGGTGACCCTACTGCTTAATACGTCTTTTATATCACAATATTATTGTATCTTTTTTCTCAATACTCTGTATATTCTATGAAGGTTGGAACAAATCAAAATGATTAATATTGAATGATGCGAATACATCCATGCTGCATAATGAAATAAGTATTTGGTTATTCTGATGTGACCTGTTAATTATTAATTATTATACATAATATCATATATATATATATATATATATATATTTATTATTATAAAAATGAATGCATTAAATAAATAATTTTCTTGTGGTTTATACAGTATTCTCAGCAATGTTTTGTTTGTTTTTCTATTATCTATTATCAGTTATTCTGTACATTTGATTTAGATGAACAAAATAAACCTGTGGCTGATATTCATATAGTATCTGGTATAAGATCTGTTTAGAATAAAAGATTTCTACCTGAATTCATTGATCTTTTCTCTTTGGCTCATTTCAGTATATCAGATATTTGGTTTAGTTATTTTTAATATTCAAAAGCTCTTAGAATTGAGTTTCTGATTTGGGAATGACAGAAAAGCGTGCTTGCGGTTATGTTTATATTCTTGAGGGGTTTTTTGTAATATGATCTGTAAGGGTTACATGATTTCACAACCTGAAATGAGTCAGATCGGTGCCAATTTTATCAGCATTGCACAATGTCGAGGTAAAGGAGATGAGCTTGTTGACAGAACCTGAGATTCTCTGGAAACACAGCTGGATGTTTGGGTGACAGATACAGGCGTTCGTGTTTGTCTGTCGTGTCGTGTGTGTTTGTTTTTCCGTCATCAGGCTGGCATTCAGTGCAGACATCTGGCATTAAGGATGAGGGTGAGCCGGCCTGGCATTTGTGTGAGAGTCACGAAACAGTGTCCATCTCTAAAAGAGCTGTAGATTAACCTAAAAAATTCAGAAACACATGTTATTAGCGACACCGGTGGCCGTTAAGTGAACTGCAGAAGCAACTTATCACTTACACACACATGATGTGTACAAGAGACTGAACATGATTCAAAGTCTCGATATACTCACGGCGATATATTTAGTAGTAAAAAGAAGTTGGAAACTTGCAGCGATATACTGTTAACAAACATCCCGACGCCGTCCACACTACTGAGAACGACGGTTAGATGAATATGTAAATATGTGCTGAACATTTTCCTCTCAATAACAGAGTTATGAGAAAACAGCAGTTCAGAAAGCATCTGATCACATGTGTTTACAGCAGCTCTGAGATTCACAGATGAGGTCATTAAAATTACACTCTTATGATAGTTTGATTATAAAGTATATTTGAGACTATATAGATCTGGCTGTGAGACTATAGTTTGAATGAATCCCTTTCTTTGCACGACACATTGACATTACAGTACAGAATGACTCTTTCAGCTTTATCCTGAACATTGTATAAGCATTCGTTTCATGTGTGTTGAAACTTTCTTGTGTTTAAATGTCACAATGTCCTTTGCTTTCATAGTGATTAATACATGATAATTCTTACATATAGCCCCTTTTTCTGTATCTACATCTGGAGGTTTCACTCCTGTTTCAGCACTAAATATAACACATGTAGCTCTTAACACGTGTAAAAAAAAAAGTCTCTGAAATATAATTTTTTTATATAATTATATAAAAAATATAAAATTGAAATGTATCATTTATTTGAATTAGAAGTTAAAAATTTGTGTAACAATGTCTTTACAGTCACTTTTGAACATGTTAATGCATCCTAGCTGAATAAAAGTATTCTTAAAAAACGACCCCGAAAGGCATTATTTTTATCATTTTTCTTTGGAACTGCGTCTGAAGTGGAATCTTTATCTTGTCTCGTCTGGTAAGGACATGTTGTTCTGACATTTCCTCACACTGAGTGACAGCTTTAAGAGAGCAGACAGGAAGTTCACTGATCATGTGGTACTGCATGTCCTGTTGAGCAGTATAACTCTCTCCTGTTTGAATTATGTGACATGAGAAATAAATGCCCTTGGTAAATCATCAGTTAAGGCCTAAAGAAAGAATTCAGTTTGAATTCACCAACCAAATGCAAGCAGTGACTTGTTTTAAATTCTCTCTGCTTGTTGTTTTGTTTCTGACTCTTCAAAGCCATGAAGTTACTTTGAGAAGTGTTTGGATCAGGAAACCTCGCTCGTACTCGCTTACTTTACAGTTGGGATTGGGAGGATTTTGTAATGTTTTTGATATACGTCTCAAGGCTGCATATTATTATAGTTTAAAATATTTGTATTTTATTTTAATATATTTTAAATCTAAATTATTCCTGTGATGGCAAAGACGAATTTTCAGTTTTCAACTGCTGAAAGTTCTGTGATACGTTTAATTTTTTAGGATTCTTTGATGAATAGAAAGATCAAAAGAACAGCATTTATTTGAAAGAGAATCTTTTGTAACAATATAAATATCTTTATTGTAACTTTTGGTCAAATTAATATGTCCTTGATGAATATTTTTTTTTCCCAAAAAAACAAAACGACAACAAAAAACGTACTGCCCCAAACTTTGAACGATAGTGTAGATTATACTAAAAAATTAAATTGAAAAGGAAAAAAAGATCAAATAAGGCCAATCTCCTTGAGGGATTGAAAACACACACAGAAAATGTTCACTCTGTCATTCATAACATTCGAAACGAAGCAGAATGTACAGTTCATTCATCAGACAAAAACAGAAAACTGTATCAGCCTTGTAATATATGACATAATTTCCAGGTGAACTGGAAAAAAAAAAAAAAAAAACCCTGTGTATCTTTACTTACTGTCCAATCAGATTAGAGCTTGACAGATTGAGAAAGTGCTTTCCAGTTTTGTGAGTAAAATGGATCAGATGGTCAGTGAGTGGATGAAGAGATGGTGTTTGTTTGTTTAATATCTATATTCTGTGTCAGCGTTTCTCTCACAGGTGGTGCGCGTTGATTCATCCATCGCCGCTCAACAGTGTCAGGCATTCCAGACTTTCTGAGTGTTTGTGGATATTTGAGTTTATTTGACTCCAGAAAGAATGTGCTGAAATATTTTCTCTTCGGTGATGTCTAAAAACTCAGATCTTATCTCCAGCATTAGTCCTTGACCAGTAGAGATCCAGTCCAGCTCATGCTGGAGTTTTGTTCTCGCTGGAGTCTCTCAGCTCGAGCTGTGTTTCTTTGGTCTCTTCAGCTGGACAGATTCACAGCAAACCCGAGCCATATTTACATTTATGAGGAATACTTTGGGATTTATAATTGGTTTGTTTTTTGGGTGGCCTGTATTTTCAGCGTCTGTGTGTTTCTTGTGGTGAGACCGCAGGCCACACTTTCACTGACACACATCTCAATGCTTTAAGAGCTGAGCTTTTCTCTCTCTTTCATGTTTTACCTTCTTTTTCCTCTTCTTTAAGAATCTTTTTGATAAGTGCAATAAGTGGTGAATTTTATGAGGCTATGAAATATGGGTTAGACATTCCCCATGGTATTGGGGTTAGTTAGATAAACACTGAAATCATTACAAGTGAAATTGTTTTATTATGCCCTCTTCTGTCCATTAATGGGTATTTACATGTACAGTATATCTTCAACACAGAACAAATGTTTCCATTTAAATTTTAAATATTTTTTTTTAAAATGTGGAATTGCTTGGATAGAGTTTGCAATACTTATAAAATATTCAGTGTAATAGAAATTGAACATAATGCAATGACAGGTTTCATTCAGCTTTTTTTTTTAATCTGTTGGTCCTCATAAATCACTGTCTCTGTGCTCTTTTGTCCTGCCTGTTGTAGATTCAGCCGTTCATCTAGTGTGTTTGATGATCCCGAGTAAGTCTCTTTAACACACTGTGCTGTGAGAAACACTCTTGCGGGAACGCCTTTTCCACTGACAGTGCCTAATGTCTGCATGTGCCAAGCTGTGCATTCAGCACTTTGTTTTGGTACACTATGGATGAACTTCCTTGTAATGTGGCTGTATTGCTTGAGTGGGATGCTAATATAATGTAAACCTTTTATCCACAAATTAATATCTGTGTTTGCTAAAGCACTTGCATCTGATGTATAAAGTTATACTTGAATTTGTTAAATTCATTTAAGAAGTTAAAATGGAACAGTGTTTCTTATATAATGAAAATGTGTTTGTTTTTGCCACTTGTAAGATAATATAAATTTGGTGGTTGTTTCAGTGTCTTTCACCATATGTTCACACTTCTGGCCTTCTTTCTTTGGATGCATGGCTTATGGGCGGCACAACTTGCCTAATTATAAATGCTCACTGTGACTCACTGGCCGTGCTTTTTAACTGGTTGCTTAATAATAATAATTGCACTTGACTGTGGTTAACCAGCTGATTAAATATGATAAATGACCAGTGATTCAGTGAGCTCAAATCTCTCTGTAACAGGAGTGTGAGCATGATTGACATGAGAAGCGAGGAAGACTCTATGTTGCCACCCCACAGTCAAGTTCGACATGAGCTCATGCACAACCAGTACAACAAGCTGAAAGAGGAAGAAGACCACTGGCAAGACGTAAGTGTCTTTCATTACTAGCATTGTTTGCTGTTAGATCCAGTATATTGATCTGAATGTGTCTGCAATTGTATGTTTGTGTGTCAGGACTTGGCGAAATGGAAGAGTCGCAGAAGGAGTGTGTCTCAGGACCTGATCAAAAAAGAAGAGGAGAGAAAAATGATGGAGAGACTGTTGAGTGGAGATGGAGGATCGCAGAGAAGGAAAAGCATCAAGACGTACAGAGAAATAGTGGAGGAGAAGTATGTCTGCCATTTCCATCTACACTTTCCACTTTAGTTCTCATTAATTACAGTCCAACACTACAGATGACCACAGGTCATTTAAGCAAAATAAAGCTAGAGTACTTGGTACTGAGTGTCAGTATAACTGTGATTTTGCCATAGGCTCAACAACACAAGCCTGTGACTTTCAGTGTTCTTGCTGTAAGTGCAGTTATTGTCAGTGCTGTTACTGTGAGCACAGTTGCTTTCAGTAGCGTCACTGTCAATGGTGTTACTGTTAGTGATAGTTTAAAGCCATTGACAGTAATGTCAGTGCTGTTACAGTCAGTACAAATACTGTCAGTATCATTAATGTATCTTCTGTTACTGTCAGTGCAGTTACTGTTACTGGGGCATTACCATACTGTCAGTAGCGTCACTGTCAAAGGTGGTATTGTCAGAGCAGTTACTGTCGGTGATGTTACTGTGGTGGCATTAGAGTTAGCAATGTTACTGTCAGTGATGTTACTGTAAGTGGTATTACTGTCAATAGTGTTACTGTAAGTTGGTTACTGTTGTTACTGTCCTGCTGTTACTTTCAGTGCTGTTACTGAGTGTTGTTACTGTCATGCTGTCACTGTGAGTGTGGTTACTGTCACTGTGTACTGTCAGTGCTGTTACTTTCAGTGCTGTTACTGTGAGTGTTGTTACTGTCACTGGTGTAACTGTCAGTACTGTTACTGTCAGTAATTTACTGTGAGTGTACTGTCACTGTCAGTGCTGTTACTGTGAGTGTGGTTACTGTCAACTGTCAGTGCTGTTACTGTCAGTAATTTTACTGTGAGTGTTGTTACTGTCATGGGTTACTGTCAGTACTGTGTGAGTCTGTCAGTGCTGTCACTGGTGTTACTGTCAGTGCTGTTACTGTGAGTGTGGTTATTGTCACTGCTGTTACTGTCAGTGCTGTTACTGTCAGTAATGTTACTGTGAGTGTGGTTACTGTCAGTGGTGTTACTGTCAGTGCTGTTACAGTGCTGTCTGTCAGATGTTACGTCAGTAATTTTACTGTGAGTGTTGTTACTGTCACTGTGTTACTGTCAGTGCTGTTACTGTGCTGTCCTGTACCTGTCAGTGCTGTTACTGCAGTGGTTACTGTCACTGTGAGTGTTGTTACTGTCACTGGTGTAACTGTCAGTGCTGTTACTGTCAGTAATTTTACTCTGTGAGTGTGGTTACTGTCACTGGTGTTACTGTCAGTGCTGTTACTTTGAGTGGTTACTGTCACTGCTGTTACTGTCAGTGCTGTTACTTTCAGCTGTTACTGTGAGTGTTGTTACTGTTGTAACTGTCAGTGCTGTTACTGTCAGTAATGCTGCTGTCACTGGTGTTACTGTCAGTGTTACTGTGTTACTGTCACTGCTGTTCTGTTGTCTGTCAGTGCTGTTACTGTCACTGCTGTTACTGTCAGTTGTTAGTGGGGTTACTGTCACTGCTGTACTGTCAGTAATGTTACTGTGAGTGTGGTTACTGTCACTGCTGTTACTGTCAGTAATGTTACTGTGAGTGTGGTTACTGTCACTGCTGTTACTGTCTGTAATGTTACTGTGAGTGTGGTTACTGTCACTGCTGTTACTGTAATGTTACTGTGGGGTTACTGTCACTGCTGTTACTGTCAGTGTTACTGTGAGTGTGGTACTGTCAGTGCTGTTACTGTGTTACTGTGTGGTTACTGTCAATGGTGTTACTGTCGTGCTTTTACTGTAAGTGTGGTTACTGTGTACTGTCAGCTGTTACTGTCAGACTGCCACTAGTGTTACTGTTGGTTATGGTGTTACTGTCAGTGCTTTTACTGTTGTGGTTTACTGTCATGCACTAGTGTTACTGCTGTCAATGTGTTACTGTCAGTGTTACTAAGTGTGGTACTGCTGTTACAGTAATGTTACTGTGTGTGGTTACTGTCACTGGTGTTACTTTCAGTGCTTTTACTGTAAGTGTGGTTACTGTCACTGCTGTTACTGTCAGTAATGTTACTGTGAGTGTGGTTACTGTCACTGCGTTACTGTCTGTATGTTACTGTGAGTGTGGTTACTGTCAGTGCTGTTACTGCCACTAGTGTTACTGTAAGTGTGGTTACTGTCAATGGTGTTACTGTCAGTGCTTTTACTGTAAGTTGGTTACTGTCACTGCTGTTACTGTCAGTAATGTTACTGTGAGTGTGGTTACTGTCACTGGTGTTACTTTCAGTGTTTTACTGTAAGTGTGGTTACTGTCACTCTGTTACTGCCACTTGTTACTGTCAGTGCTGTTACTGTCATAGTGTTACTGTCATGCTGTTACTGTCACTAGTGTTACTGTAAGTGTGGTTACTGTCAATGGTGTTACTGTCAGTGCTTTTACTGTAAGTGTGGTTACTGTCACTGCTGTTACTGTCAGTAATGTTACTGTAAGTGTGGTTACTGTCAATGGTGTTACTGTCAGTGCTTTTACTGTAAGTGTGGTTACTGTCACTGCTGTTACTGTCAGTAATGTTACTGTCAGTGCTGTTACTGTCATAGTGTACTGTCAGTGCTGTTACTGTCACTAGTGTTACTGTAAGTGTGGTTACTGTCAATGGTGTTACTGTCATGCTTTTACTGTAAGTGTGGTTACTGTCACTGGCTGTTACTGTCAGTAATGTTACTGTGAGTGGGTTACTGTCACTGGTGTTACTTTCAGTGCTTTACTGTAAGTGTGGTTACTGTCACTGCTGTAATGCCATAGTGTTACTGTCAGTGCTGTTACTGTCACTAGTGTTACTGTCAGTGCTGTTACTGTCACTAGTGTTACTGTCAGTGCTGTTACTGTCACTAGTGTTACTGTAAGTGTGGTTACTGTCACTGTGGTTACTGTCAATGGTGTTACTTTCAGTGCTTTTACTGTAAGTGTGGTTACTGTCACTGGTGTTACTGTCAGTAATGTTACTGTGAGTGTGGTTACTGTCAGTGCTGTGTTACTGTGTGTTACTTACTGTTAGTGTTACTGTAAGTGTGGTTACTGTCACTGCTGTTACTGTCAATGGTGTTACTGTCAGTGCTTTTACTGTAAGTGTGGTTACTGTCACTGCTGTTACTGTCAGTAATGTTACTGTGAGTGTGGTTACTGTCACTGGTGTTACTTTCAGTGCTTTTACTGTAAGTGTGGTTACTGTCACTGGTGTTACTGTCACTGGTGTTACTGTGAGTGTGGTTACTGTCAGTGCTGTTACTGGTTACTGACAACATTACTGACAAAATTGTTATCAAATTAAAATTGCTGTGAGCTAGTGGATCTCAATCATCGATACAATAATATGCCTCTAGTGTAATTTCTGACAATATTTTACTCTCTCCTCTAGGGAGCGCCGTGAACGGGAGTTGCATGAAGCTTACCGGAACGCCCGCACACCAGAGGAAGCAGCTTCTGTGCTGCAACGTTATGTCCAGCGCTTCACCATCAGTGAGGCCGTTCTTGAGCGCCTCAAACTCCCCAAGCTGCTGGAGAGGAGCGTGTCGGCTGACCCAACTCGTCACTCCTCTTTCCCCGTCTCCCCAGACTTCTCCGCTTTCAGTGCTTCCTCAAACCCGCTGCAGTACCTGAGGCAACAGTCTCTCCCCGCAGCCAAGTTCACATCCACAGTCGAAGCACATGTGACGGGATACAGCATAGAGCAGGGAAACACTGGAGATACAGAGTGTGTTTCAGGTCCATCTCACTCGAATGTGACAGCGCCCTCTCTGGGTCCAAAACCTTACAGACAGAGCAGAAGTACCACTGCTGGGATGAGAACAGCTAAGGTACATACAGCCCAGGAATCAACATTTCTCATTGCGGAGTTTACTTTTTAAAAGGTTTCATAACTGATACAATATATCTATAATTTAGGACTGAAAACAGAGAGATTTTTTTGAATGTAAATAAAAAGTCACACAATGTCACTATGCAACATCCTGTAAACTTTCATACTTGTTTCTCTTTGACTGCAATGAGATTAATTGGAGGGCAAAGTAAGAAATTGCTTAGGAATTTTTATTTGTGTGCCCAAGAAATAGACCTCAGCAACATGTGCCTGCTCTAGAGTCTCAGAAGAGATCAGAAATTTGCCACAAGCCTGCAATCAAAAGTCAGACATTTCAGTTTAAACTCTATATTTCTCATCATTCTCTTAAGACAAAGTGAACTATGCTATCCACATAAATTTTTCAGTTTTAAATGTCAAATATGTCAAGGATCGCCTCATTTATGTCTATTTTTGTTTCCTTTAAGAGAATTTATTTTGCTGAAGGGCTCCATTATGTCTTCAGAGCTGTATAAGAGCAGCCTCTGAGCAATATAACACTGACTCCATCAGCAGCCATGCACTCTGCCACACCACCCACACTGAGAAGCAATATCCTGGATAATTTAGTGCTGCAGGAATTTGCTCCGTTCATCTCCTAAGAGAAGTGAAGTGTTCCAGAATGCATCAACAATAGCAGATGTTGCCCTCTGGTGGCTGGAATGAGTGTTGTCAGTTAAAGTGGGCATGTGTTGAATGAGTGCTAGTGTTCCCTAGGTGTGCGTGTGTATGCGTGTGTGTGTGTGTGTGTGTGTGTGTGTGTGTGTGTGAATGGGTTCTTTCTAAGTGAAGTGCTCCATACAAAGACAAAAACACTCACACAGAGCAGATCAGCCTGCTCTGAAACACACACATACCTCTTTTTTCATTATACGGACTTTACATAAACGTGTTTTATATATTGAGCTAGTGATCATATAAACATATTCCCTACCTGTCTGCAGTTTTACATTGTCATTAACGCATTATTTAGGATGTGTATTAAGCGGTTTCTTTATGGGAGCTGTTGACTGACAAAACCTGACCCATAAGCAAAGCACAGCGATTTCATTGCGATAAGCTACCTAATGATGTATTTTAAGTGTAAATTAAATTAATATAAAGGATTACATTTAAAAAAAAAAAAAAATTATTCTGTAAAATAATATATATTTTTTGGGGGGGGAAGCTAAATTGCGTAACATTAAGACTTGATTTTATAAATCTAATAAAATAAAATTAGGCTTACATTATTTATTATTTGCAGTCAGCCATAATTGATTTATTCCATGAAAGTGTAAAATAAGATTATACTTTAGCAAGATAAAGTGAGTAGTATTAGCAGACCTAAAGTCAGCATGTAACAGAAGTCTTTTCTTCTCTATTGTGTCGTATATCCGAGTGAAATGCTTTGCAAACAAGAACAAATGTAGGGCGGGGCTTGATTTTGTCCGTGGGGAATTGATTGGATGGTTGTGGTTTGCTATTGGTGGATCTCATGTGAGTGACAGGTTGCCCCGCCCTCGTCATCAGAGAAGAGAAGAGATGCTGCAAGAGGGAGGAGAAGATATCAGTATGTTGATTCTCTCTCTCTCAGGTGGATGAAGTAGTGCGAGTGAATGGAGAAAGGGAGGATGAAGGCCACAGCATTGAGGAGAAGGGAGGAAGAAACAGAGAAAGAGAAGGAGACTGTCTGCAGTTCTTCCCGTCTTCGTACACAGACTCAGACCTCACAGATCCCGATGTGTCCGATGGATCCAAGGTCCGGCCCACGGAGCTGACGCTCTCATCCTCACGCTCACCGGAGCGCTGCGAGAACGACACAGAAACCACAGAGGTGAGGACAGCAGTGGCCAAAGGTGATATGCCCTTTTTTTACAAGATATAAAATAAGTCTCTGACGTTCCCAGAGTGTGTATGTGAACAAAACAGGACAATCTCACTCACTGAAAATGTCAGAAACTGTAAGTAGTGGTGTTCAGCTCGAACCGCAATCGCTGAAAAGAACTTAAAATGATTGGTGCAAACGTATAAGACTATAAATTTTCTTTGGAACATTTCCTTCGAAAATAAAATCTAACCACGATGTCCTCATTGACTCAGATGTCTGGAGTCTATGGAGACTAATATGTGGATTGGTACATCCCCAAACACAACTCTTGTAATGCCTTTTTGGCGCAGACACTGTAAAACTCCAGCGAGGATACAGAAGTGGCGGACTCTGTGCTTCTCTGTCTATGCTGATGTCCACTGCTGTCTGTGTGTGAACTATACAAGCCAAACAATACAGCTTACGTTCAGTATATCACATGGTTGGATTCTAATCACCTCCATCGGTCTGTGTAATGTCGTACAGATTGAAGGAGGGACAGTCCCGCAGGCCGGCGATGTCTCTAAATCCCCAGAAGTGTTGGAGATTAAACCAGAAGAGACTGTTACAGGTTGGGCAGCTCTTATGTGATATTAATATTCCAGTTTGTTATACAAACACCTACTTCTTCTTCATATTCCCGTGTAATTTCTGGCGATGGCTCATGTTCCTGCACAGATCAAGAGCCGTCAGATGAGACGAGCGACTCTCTACAGACCGTCGTTCAGATGGACAGCTCTTCTGCACAGGTTAGTGTATTGTGCTTTCATTAAAATACTTGCATATTGCATATCATTTATTTGACCTTGACTTGTTTGGATTTGGTTGAAGGTCAATAAACAAGCAACAGAGATCCCACAGGATCAATCAAAACCATCCGACGCAGAATCATACAGAACCAAACCAGGTGAGTGTCGCTGACCAGATCTAGACATGGAAATACCCATAATCCTCCTTAATCTGAATGAGTGCGTTATTGAAGTTTAATGTGAAATATTCAGATATTTGTCAGTTTGTCAAGTGTCAATCATAATTTTTGTGTGCAAACAGTCGTGTTGTATTTCTGTCACTGAAAAACAACAATATTTTTACATTTAACACCCATCATTTGTTTTTAACCAAATTAATAAAATGAATAATTCATAAAATCACTGAAAGTGCGTCTTTTAAAAATGACATTGTTTGTATTTTCCAGATATGACTGAGAAGTCTGCAAATGTAAGTAAAGAAGTTAAATCTGTTCTTCCGTCTCTCCTCCTCATCCCTGAAGTGTCTGACGTTTGCTTTCTGCCTGTTTCTCATCTGGTATTATTATTTTTTTTTTTCTACAAGCACTATTAAAATGATTGTACAATATAAATCTTCTTTGATGCTCATACTGTAGGTAAATAGTATAACACATAACAGTATGAGTCCAGAACTGAAAGTATATGCTTCTCTAGAAGCCTCAAGTGTGATTTCAGCTATTATTTTTTAAACAATCGTTTACTTGTCAAACCGGCAGTGAAATACTACACTACCCATAATCCTGAAACAAGATCCAGCATTCAGAGTCGCTGTTACCATGGAAACAAGCTTTAAAAGGCAAGCGACTTTTGCACAGACGAGCATTTAAACAGAAACATGAATGAGAAGAACTGGATCTGCCACTGGGAGTTGAACTCTATACCAGATGGGAAAGCAGCAGAACTTCCCCGTGTTGTCCTTGTCTTTTCACATTAATCCGCTCCAGTAGAACAGATAGTCTCACTACTTCAGGGGAAACAGACCATCTTTCTCTTGCTCACTGTGTTTGGTGTTGTGTGCTGCGTCCTCGTGCGGCGCATGTGCGGTTACGGTACGGTTAGGTCCCTCCCGCGGTGCTGAATCTGGTGAAGCGGGCTGAACGCTTTTCTTGGAGCCCTGAGGAAGAGCGCAAGCGTCAGGAGAGGTGGCAGCGAGAGCAGGAACGCATGCTTCAGGTACAGCGGCTTGAGAACGCAGAGCCACGCTTGAGCCGCGCTGAGAATCACCTGAGCATGCTTCATACTCCACCAGACCGCGGACTAACAGGCACTTCATGCTTAAGTTGCTTAAGCACAGGAGAAATGATTCACCTAAAAAAGAAAATTCTGTCGTTAGAATCTGTTTTTTTCAGTATAATGTAAGCAGATGGGGACCAAAGACAGCCAAGGTCACCATTCACTCTCATTATATAGAAAAGAGCAGCTTTGACTCGTTTAGTGTCTTTTGTAATGAGAGTGAGTAAATGACAGAATTTTCATTTTTGGCTGAACTTTATCTTTAGGTTGCATGCTTGAGTTCCCTTTTCCATTTCCTAAAACAATAGACTATAGTGTCTATATATATATTTATAGAGATTTCGTCAGAAGATCTGCTCTATATGGTAATCTAGTTTACTGGAATGCAATTAATTACTTTATCTCAAATCAAAACTGATTGTTTTAGCTGTTATAACACACACAACTACACTGAAGCTATCAATGCACTGTGACCCAAAAAATATCTGGACACTTAAAGGGACAGTTCACTCAGAAATTAAAGTTCCCTCTCTCATATCGCTTCAAACCTTTCTGTATTTCTGTCTTCTGTGGAAGATATTGGAGTCTGAACAACACTGGACCCCACTGACTTTAATCAAATATAGGAAACGTTTCTCAAAATGTCTTTTATGTTCCACAGAAGAAAGAAGTCAAACCGGTTTAGAAGGACACGAGGGAGTGAATGATGACTGATACTTCAGAGTGACTGAAGTGTTGAAATACTTTTTGAGGAGCTCATCATGGATTAGTTATGAATAGATTTGCACAGTTCAGGAAGTAAAATTCTTAAAACAGCAAAACACACATCATAACCCAAACCCAGCATGATACAGCAGTCGCTGCTTAAGATAAAGACACCCCTGTGTGTGTGTGTGTGTGTGTGTGTGTGTGTGTGTGTGTGTGTGTGAGAAAAGCTGTTCGCTGCAGATGTCAAGTTCTTTAAATGCACAATCTCACAGATATTCACTGCTTAGATTGATGATGTTTTTTAAATAGAGATGATTTTTCTCAGTGTTAGTGTGTGTCCAAATTTTGCTGTCTTGTCCATAATTTCAACAAAGTAAAAAAAATCAAAGACTTGGAATTGATTGTGCCTTTAAAATGTTGTTTTTGGGCTGCTTGTCTTTCTGTAAACTTTATTTTCCAAATCCCAAGCACTTTTCCTTAACCTGATTTTCTCGCTGCCGATGTAAAAGAGTTTAATGCTGACATACTGAACACACGGATACTGAGGAGTCATTTGAGTTTCCGAGTGTTAGAGGGTTTCCTGAAGGCGTTCGTGGATCTGATGGAATAATCAGCATTAATGGATGAATGTGTGTGTGATCACAGGAGAAATATCGGCGTGAACAGGAGAAGTTAAAGCAGGAATGGGAGCAGGCGCAGAAGGAGGTGGAAGAGGAGGAGAGACGCTACCATGAGGAGGTGAAGTTTCCCTCACAACACACTGGGTCATCTGACCAATCAGAGCACAGCAGACCAATCATCTGACCAATCAGAGCACAGCAGGAACATTTAAAATAGTTCAATGGGGCACTTTAAATATGTTTAGTCTTTTATTGGCTCCTGATCTTAGTGTGATTTGGTTCATGTGTGTGATTGAGCCGAATGAGAAATAACTCATAATATCTGGTGTTCTGTAACACATAAACAACTGCAACATAAAAACATTACGTTTCTGAAATCCTGGCAAATATCAGAACTGCACTGCAAAAAATGCTGTTCTTACTTTGAGTTTTTGTCTTGTTTCCAGTCCAAATATCTAAAAATTCTTAGATCAAGAAGCATTTTCTTGACAAGTAAAAATTATTTTCTTGTTTTTAGGAAAAATAAGTCAAAATTAAGTGAGTTTTTCCTTAAAACAAGCAAAATAATCTGCCAGTGGGGTAAGCAAAATAATCTTAATCCAAACTGAAAACAAGATTATATATCTAATTTTTGGTTTGAAATAAGATTATTTTGCTTGTTTTAAGAAAAAACTCACTTAATTTTGACTTATTTTTTCCTGAAAACAAGAAAATATTTTTTACTTGTCAAGAAAATGCTTCTTGATTTAAGAACTTTAAGATATTTGGACTAGAAACAAGACAAAAACTCAAAGTAAGAACAGCATTTTTTGCAGTGTTGAAACATCACTTCTTAAAAAATGTACTATGGTAACACACTGTAGTTTCTGCAAAAACAGTGTAATTATTACTGTTACTACTGTGAAATTATAGTAAATGAATCTGAGATCCTCAGTGTAAAGCATGTTTATCATGGTAAATTGTTGTAAGATTCTTTACATATCATGTGAAATGTGAGAAGTTCGCTGTTTCGCTACTCGTTTGCTGAGAGAAGATTTGCCAGTGATTTTTTGTGGTCGATGCAGGAGAGGAAGATTCTGGAGGAGACCGTGACCCCTCTGACCCCTCTGACCCCTGTGACCTCTCACTCTCCGACCGCACCGCCTGTCCTTCCCAAAACCCACAGCACTTTACACTCCCAGCCGGAGCGGGAACAGAAGCAGGGGCCGGTGGAGAAACAGACGGTGAGACGTGAGGGAAGGACGTTAGCGGAAGTGTTTGATGTTTGGTGAGACTGACGGTGTTTCTCCCTCCATCAGAGCTCTGAGAACTGCAGACGGGAAAACGGCCTCAGTGACGCAGCGCAGAGACAGACGGACAGTTTACAGATGACAGTAAGGTCTGGGACAGCAACTCTCACCCAGAAACATAAATTCTGCCATTATTTGTCACTCCACACCTTTAAGCTGTTGATTTTTCTGTGGAACACAAATAGAGAATTTCTGAATCGTCTTCATTCGGCTCTTTTCGCTGGAGTGACGCTCACAGTCTGTCCCGTCATGAGGTGTTTTGGGGTTTTATGGAGTTTTTGACAGGCATGATCACAACACACTATTGTTTTATGGAAAAGAGCTGCATGAAGATTTTGTGTTGCATGGAAAAATAACAGCATTTGAGTTTGGAACAATGTGACGGTGGGTCAATCATTTTTGAGTGAACTATTTAACTTTTTAAAGCTTTTCTCAAACTCATCATTATATAACTAAACCTTGTGTTTCTCTTCAGTTCTCAGAGCGGTGTGTCAGCGGGTCAGAGAGGACGAGAGAAGCCGCCGGCACTGCAGTCGGCTCAGGGTGAGGCGAATATTATGCCTAACATTATGTTTTTAGTTATTAAAGTTATTTAAAATATTTTTAATGCAATACATTTCATATCATTTCAATCAGATATGCATTTTTTATCGATACGTTAATAAATGTGAATGAAATAGAAGAATTTCTCTAAATTTTTTGGATTATTCTGTTCACTGAGATTGTCCCAGTGCATTATGGGATTTCTTTGTCAGTGAAGGAATTCAGTCCAAATAAGATCTTAACTTGTTTGTGTCAAGAGCGAGTCTGTGATGACTCCAGATGCTCCGAATCTACAGAGACGACTAACAGTAGCAGAATATGCATTGATGATCTGTCAAATAACTGAACAACTGGACAACAGATCATCTCTAAACATACATAACCAAATAAAATACAGCCTGCATGTATATTTATATATAGGGTTATACAGGCATCTAGTGGTGACACCATGATATTACATGAGATTTCTTTGATTTCTTCCATCGGATGTCATAAATCTGCTTTCCATGCGGATCTTAAATATCTTTGCTCTAGTTTTAACCTAATTGAAATTATTTGAAAAAATATGTATTAATTGAAATTTTTTTATAGACATACATTCTGCTTTATTTAGAGTTGAACATTGTCTAATACCATAAAATCCCCTCAAAATACAAAATATTAAATATTATTGAAACAAATATAGTTCATTTAATTTCATTCAAGAAAAAGTGTTGCGCTTATTCTCGGTCTGTTGTGACACTGAGGATCACAATAATCATCCAGTTGTCGATTATGAAAATGATTCATTTGTAATTTTACAGACACACCACTGACCAACAGAGAGAATGAGACCTGGAACAAGAACACATCACAACCAAAACCTGGAGGACGCAAGAGGTGTGTGTGTGTGTGTGTGTGTGTGTGTGTGTCCAATATGTGTTCTTTCATTGATTGGTTTATTCACAAACAAGCCTCAATGTGTGCATCAAAGTTTAAATGATTTTACGTTTGCAATTTTGTTGAATTCATCCTCATGGCCAAAAAGCGTAATGATTCTGAGCGTGTGTGTGTGTGTGTGTGTGTGTGTGGACGCTGAACGCTGCATGTGGCTCTCCATCCTCAGGTCTGACTCTATAGAGAACATTGGGCCATCATCCTCATCCTCACCTTCATTCACAGACACACCTGCACCTTCATCACCAAACAGGTACAGCAGCTCCTCTGACCTCAGCTCATGTCTGGAGATCAAAATAATCACATCTAATGAGTCAAATGATCACTACCAACCCAAATCAGATGTGATTGTGAGTGAATTTGAGTCAGTATGTGTGTCATCATAATATGATAATATCAGCAATATAACGAGGCTCATCCTGCTCTGCAGAAATCAGCATTGATGAACTCATTTCACGTGTTTGATTCTGTCTGCTGCCGTCTCTGATTACTGACCACAGTTCTGTTTTTGAATCACTCTGGCTCATGTTTCCTGTGTGTGTGTGTGTGGTGTGTAGGTCGGTCAGTGGGAAGAAACTGTGTTCCAGTTGTGGTCATCCTCTTGGTAAAGGAGCCGCCATGATTATAGAGACTCTCAGCCTTTACTTCCACATCCAGTGCTTTAAGGTACGAGTGCGAATCACAGCTGGAAAACTGCAGATTTAAGGCAAGGCAATTTTATTTGTATAGCACATTTCATACACAATGGTAATTCAAAGTGCTTTACATAAAGAAGAATAATAAAAATAGAACATAAGAAATAGAAATACGGAAGAGGATTAGGGCCAAGCAATAATAAAAAAATAAAACCATCTCGAGATTAAACTCGTTAAATTTCGAGAAAAAAGTCGAGATAAAATGTTGAGAATAAACTCGTTAAATTACGAGAAAAAACTCGTTAAATTTCAAGAAAAAGTCGAGTAAAGTTGAGAATAAAACTCGTTAAATTACGAGAAAAAGTCGAGAGATAAAATGTTGAGAATAAACTCGAAAAAAAACTCGTTAAATTTCAAGAAAAAAGTCGTTAAATTATGAGAAAAAAGTCGAAATAAAATGTTGAGAATAAACTCGTTAAATTACAAGAAAAAACTCGTTAAATTTCAAGAAAAAAGTCGTTAAATTATGAGAAAAAAGTCGAAATAAAATGTTGAGAATAAACTCGTTAAATTACGAGAAAAAACTCGTTAAATTTCGAGAAAAAAGTCGAGATAAAATGTTGAGAATAAACTTGTTAAATTACGAGAAAAAACCGTTAAATTTAGAAAAAAAGTCGTTAAATTATGAGAAAGAAAAAAAAATCAAATAAATTTGAGAAAAAACTCGTTAAATTTCGAGAAAAAACTCGTTAACTCGAGAAAAAATCGAAAAAAATTTTCGAGAAAAAGTCGAATAAAATGTTGAGAATAAACTCGAGAAAAAGTTAAATTTCAAGAAAAAGAGTTAAATTACAGAAAAACTTTTAAATTCAAGAAAAAAGTCATTTAAATTATGAGAAAAAGTCGAAATAAATGTGAGAACTCGTTAAATTACAAGAAAAACTGAGAAAAAGTCGTTAAATTATGAGAAAAAGTCGAAATAAAATGTTGAGAATAAACTCGTTAAATTACAAGAAAAAACTCGTTAAATTTCAAGAAAAAAGTCGTTAAATTATGAGAAAAAAGTCGAAATAAAATGTTGAGAATAAACCGTCGAAAAAATCGTTAATTACAAGAAAAAGTCGTTAAATTTCAAGAAAAAAGTCGTTAAATTATGAGAAAAAAGTCGAAATAAAATGTTGAGAAAAACTCGTTAAATTACGAGAAAAAAATCGTTAAATTTCGGAAAAAAGTCGAGAAAAAAGTCGTAAAATGTTGAAGAAAACTCGTTAAATTACGAGAAAAAACTCGTTAAAAAAAAAAAAGTCGTAAAATAAAGAAAAAGTCGAAATAAAATGTTAGAATAAACTCGTTAATAGAACTCGTCGTTAAATTTTTGTTAATTAGGAAAAAATCGAAATAACTGTTGAAATAAACTCGTTAAATTTCGAGAAAAAAGTCGAGATAAACTGTGAGAATAAACTTGTTAAATTACGAGAAAAACTCGTTAAATTTAGAGAAAAAAGTCGTTAAATTATGAGAAAAAAAGTCGAAATAAACTGTTGAGAATAAAAAAGAAAAAATCGTTATTAAAATTACGAGAAAAAGTCGTTAAATTTAAATTTATTAGAGAAAAAAAGTCGAAATAAAATGTTGAGAATAAACTCGTTAAATTACGGAAAAAAAGTCGAGATAAAATGTGAGAATAAACTGTTAAATTACGAGAAAAAACTCGTTAAATTTCGAGAAAAAGTCGTTAACGATCAAATGTTGAGAATAACCTCTTAAATTAGAGAAAAAACCGTTAAATTTCGAGAAAAAAGTCGAGAATAAATGTTTGAGAAATAAACTTGTTAAATTACGAGAAAAAAACTCGTTAAATTCAAGAAAAAAAGTCGAGAATAAAAAGTTGGAAATAAATCGTTAAATTACAAGAAAAACTCGTTAATTTTCAGAAAAAGTCTAAATTATGAGAAAACAAGTCGGAAATAAAATGTTGAGAATAAACTCGTTAAATTACGAGAAAAAAAAGTCGTTAAATTATGAAAAAAAGTCGAAAAAAATGTTGAGAATAAAACTCGTTAAATTTCGAGAAAAAGTCAAGAAAAATGTTGAGAATAACTCGTTAAATTTCGAGAAAAAAAACTCGTTCAAATTTCGAGGAAAAAAGTCGTTAAATATGAGAAAAAGTCGAAATAAATGTTGAGAATAAAACGTAAATTACGGAAAAAATCGTTAATTTCGAAGAAAAAAGTCGGAGATAAAATGTGAGAATTAAACTTGTTAAATGACGAGAAAACTCGTTAAAATTTCAAGAAAAAAGTGAGGAGATAAAATTGTTGAGAAAAACTCCGTTAAATACAAGAAAAAAACTCGTTAAAATTTCAAGATTTAAAAAGTCATTAAATTATGAGAAGAAAAGTCAAAATAAATGTTGAGATAAACTCGTTAAATTACAGAAAAAAAAACTCGTTAAATTTCAGAAGAAAAAGTCGTTTGTAAATTAGGGGGAGAAAAAAGTCGAAATAAAATGTTGAGATAAACTCGGAATTACAGAAAAAAAAACTCGTTAAATTACCAAGAAAAAACGTTAAATTTCAAGAAAAAAAACGTTTTAAATTATGAGGAAAAAAGTTCGAAATAAAATGTGAGGAATAAGCTTGTTAAATTACAGAAAAAACTCGTTGAAAATTTCAAAGGAAAAAAGTTAAATATCGTTAAATTATGAGGGAAAAAAAAGTCTAATAAATGTTGAGAATAAACTCTTAATTACGAGAAAAACTCGTTAAATTGAGAGAAAACGTTGGAAAAATGTTGAGAATAAACTCGTTAAATACGAGAAAACTTGTTAAATTTCGAGAAAAAAAGTTTGGAGCATAAAATGTTGAGAATAAACTCGTAAATTAATGGAAAAACTCGTTAAATTTAGAGAAAAAGTCGTTAAATTATGAGAAAAAATAAATTAATGTTGAGATAAAACTCGTTAATTACGGAAAAAACGATAGTTAAATTTCGAGAAACAGTCGAGATTAAAAATGTTGAGAAATAAACATGTTAAATTACAAAGAAAAAAACTCGTTAAAATTTGAAGAAAAAGTCGTTTAAATTATGGGAAAAAAGCGAAATAAAATGTGAGAATAAACTCGTTAATTGCACACACAGAACAAAACTCGTTAAAAAAGTTTTTTTTAAATTGGAGAAAAAGTCGAATACATGGTGAGAAATAACCTCGTGAAATTCAAGAAAAAAAAAAATCGCGTTAAATTATGAGGGAAAAGTCGAAATAAAATGTGCAATAAACGTTTTAAATTACAAGAAAAAACTCGTTAAATACAAGAAAAAAACTCGTTAAATTCAAGAAAAAAGTCGTTTTTAAATTATGAGAAAAACGAAAATAAATTTGAGAATAAGCTGTTAAATTACAAGAAAAAACGTTAAAATTCAGAAAAAAGTCTTTAATTATGAGAAAAAAAGTCTAATAAAATGTGGAGAAATATAATCGTTAAATTTCGAGGGAAAAAAGTTGAGATAAAAGTTGAGAAAACCGTTAAATTACGAGAAAAAACTCGTTAAATTTAGAGAAAAAAGGCTGTTAAATTAGAGAAAAAATCGAAATAAAATGTGAGATAAACTCGTTAAATTACGAGAAAAACTTTCAAATTGGAAAAAAGTGAGAAAATGTGAAATAAACTCGTTAAATTACAAGAAAAAAACTCGTTAAATTCAGAAAAAAGTCGTTAAATTATGAGAAAAAAAATAAAAAAAATGGTGAGACTAACTCGTTAAATTACAGAAAAATCGTTAAATTCAAGAAAAAAAGCGTTTAAATTATGAGAAAAAAAGTCGAATAATGTTGAGAATACTCGTAAATTCGAGAAAAACTCGTTAAATTTAAGAAAAAAGCGTTTTAATTATGAGGAAAAAAATCGAAATAAATGTTGAGATAAACGCGTTAATACGAGAAAAAAAAAAAAATGTTAAATTTGAGAAAAAAGTCGTTAAATTATGAGAAAATTAAGTCGAATAAATGTTGATTCTTAATTTCGAGAAAAAGTCGAGATTAAAATGTTGAGAATAAACTTGTTAAATTACGAGAAAACTCGTTAAATTTGAGTGAAAAAAGTCTTAACTTATGAGAAAAAAGTCGAATAAAATGTTGAGAATAAACTCGTTAAATTTCGAGAAAAAGTCGAGATAAAATGTTGAGAATAAACTTGTTAAATTACGAGAAAAAAAAAAATTTTCGAGAAAAAAAAGTCATTTAAATATAAGAAAAAAGTCGAAAAAAATGTGAGAATGTTAAATTACGAGAATCGTTAAAATGAGCTAAAATGTTGAGATAAAATCGTTAAATTTTTTGAGAAAAAACTCGTTAATTTCGAGAAAAAACGTTAACAAAAATAAAATGTTGAGAATAAACTCAAATTACTAAATGAGAAAAAGTCTAAATTACAAGAGAAATTTCTTCGAAATTCTCCTTATTCATCATTAAATTCGAGAAAAAACTTTAAATTTGAGACAAATTCTAATTTAACGACTTTTTTCATAATTATGACTTTATTCTCAACATTTTATCTCAACCTTTTTCTCGAAATTTAAACATTTTTCTCATAATTTAACAAATTTGTTCTCGTATTTAACAACTTTAAGATGGTTTATTTTTTGATTGCCCTAATCCTCTTCCGTATAGAAAACAGTAAAAACAGATAATTTTGCTATCTGGATGGAAAGCTAGGAAGTTTCAGGGAGTTTTTTTTGTTGTGTTGTCCTCAGGCGGATCTAACGGATCTTCTTTCTTCCTAATTCTCCCAGCTCTTTCACCAGACAGCAACATTTAAGATGCATTAAAGTCAGAATAACAAGATGATACATAAAAGATATAAAATACAATATATTGTCTGCCACTCTTCTTCCTGACTTTCACAGGAGCAATGTTATCAATAACGTTCTGTACTTTTGAGTTAAAAGAATCAAGGAGAAAATCAACAGAGTCTGCAGATATGCTTGGTGTTAAAGATATAGCCTTCATAAACAGTGCACTAGTATTCTCATTTAAGCATCACTTTTTGACCGAGATAGATCTAGCTATCTGGGATTTACTGTAATCACACCAACGATGATAACGTCTTGTTCCCTGATGGAGGGAATGGAGACGTTACATTGAAAGACTGAAAAATGAGGTCTCACTTGGGAACCCCAAATCACTTCTGAGATTTAGAAAAACGGCCAATGGAATTGGGGAGAAGAATTTGCATGCCGAGCCACTCCCCCATACATACGGGTATATAAGATGATGGCACGCATCCACTCATTCAGGTTTATGCTGAGGAGCCGAGACGAGACGGGGTCCTGGACATCCAGCGGGGTGGATCAGGGATGTGGCAGGAGGGACATAACATCTCCGTTCCCTCCATCAGAGAATGAGGGTTACACCAGTAACTAAGACATTCCCTATCTGTCAGTCACGTTCAAACGTCATGTCGAAAGATGGCACATTTAAGACATCTAGTTTTACAGTCATGATCAGCTGATCGATGTCATCACAGTGAGACTGTAGGCCGGCGCTGGGTTGAATAACACTGTTAAAATATTTTTTAATGTATTTTATATATTTTATGTATCATCTTGTTATTCCTGACTTTTAATGCATCTTAAATATTGCTGTCTGGTTGAAAGAGCTGGGAGAATTAGGAAGAAAGCATTTGTGATTAGGTTAAAATTTGGTAAATTTGGACAAACCATGGGGAAATTTGAGCAGTGGTGCATGGTTAAGATATCTCTGGATTACAGTCAGGACACTTTCCAAAGGGGAAATTTGAACTGCGTTGCATAGATAAGATATCTCCGGAAGGGGGATTAGGGCTGTGTGGTGCAGTTTGAGGTGTCTTGGCAAAAGGGGAGATTGAAACTTTGTTTATCAGTTCAAGGTGCCTTAACAGGTAGAGCTAGACAGCGGTCCTGTCGTGTGAGGAAGATCCAGTTTGATCCGCTCTGATGGATAGATCTGTTTAGATCCACTCTGACAGACAACAACAACAACAACCACAAAAACCTCCCTGAAACTTCCTAGCTCATCCATCCAGATAACAAAATGATCTGTTTTTACTGTTATTTCTATTTCTTATGTTCTATTTTTATTCTTCCTCTTTATGTAAAGCACTTTGAATTGCCGTTGTGTATGAAATGTGCTATACAAATAAAATTGCCTTGTCTTGCCTTGCCTAAAATAGTAAGAGGAATTAAGGTTGTGTAATACATTGTTGTTCTTTATCATGATGCTTTATTTATTTATTTAGCTTTATATTATCAATAGAACATAATCTACCGTACAGAAGATTTGGTTCGGAAAGATTATCTTATTCTCATCAAGACTGAATTTATTTGATCAAAAATACAGTAAAAACAAGGCAAGGCAATTTTAGTTGTATAGCTGTAACAATTCGGGACTCAGACAGAGATCCATTTGCAAGCTTTATTAAGAATATCGTAGTCGTACAGGCAGGGTCAATCAGGATCAGACAGGAACAGCAAGGAACAGGCAGAGTCGTAATCAGGGAACAGGCAATGGTCAGGACAGGCAGATATCATTCACAGGACGTCAGACAAGGCAGGGGTCAGGACAGGCGGCAACGGGTCAATAACAGGGAACAGACAGTAACGGCAACAGACAGGCAGACAGGAATATAAACGCTCAGAAATGATACCAGGGGAATCAAGACTTCGCGGTGAGGTGGTGTGTGTGAGAGTCCTTTATAGTCAGATAATGTGCTTCAGGTGTATGTGGCTGATGATGATTGGAGTGGAGTGTGAGCATGTGACTGGCAGGGAGGATGATGGGAAATGTAGTCCGGGAACTGACAGGATTTGTGACAATAGCACATTTCATACACAATGGTAATTCAAAGTGCTTTACATAAAAAAGAATAATAAAAATAGAACATAAGGAATAGAAATAACAGTAAAAGTCAGAATAACAAGATGATACATAAAAAGATATAAAATACATTAAAAATGAATAAAAACAGGAAAAGGAATTAAAAGAATAAAAGATATACGTATAAAATAAAGTGCAAACGTTCGACATAGCACAGTGCTCAATCAGCAAATGCATAGATAAAAGATGTGTTTTGAGTCTGGATCTGAATGTGGCTACTGTTGGAGCACACCTGATCTCTTCTGGAAGCTGGTTCCAGCTGCGTGGTAACAGCTAAAAGCAGACTCTCCTTGCTTTGAGTGAACCTTGGTATTTCTAAATAACTTGATCCTGATGATCTGAGTGATCGTTAGGTTTATATTCTATGAGCATATCTGCAATGTATTGAGGTCCTAGGCCAGTGAGTGATTTATAAACAAGTAACAGTACTTTAAAATCAATTCTAAATGCAACTGGAAGCCAGTGCAAGGACCTGAGGGGTGGTGATGTGTTCATGTTTTCTGGTTTTGCTCAGAATCCTGGCAGCGCGTTCTGTACGAGCTGCAGCTGTCTTATGGTCTTTTTGGGAAGACCAGTGAGGAGCCCATTACAATAATCCAGCCCTGGTGATGAAAGCATGAACAAGTTTCTCTAAGTCTTGACTGGAGACAAAGCATCTAATTCTTGCAAATTTTTTGAGATGATAATATGCTGATTTAGTTAATGTCTTTACATGGCTACTGAAACTCAGGTCTGACTCCAAATCACACCAAGATTCCTGACTTGATTTTTAGTTGTTTGACCCTAGAGTGAAGGTACATGTTCACTTTGAGACTTCTCTTTGTTTCCAAATGCAATGATTTCAGTTTTGTCTTTGTTTAACTGAAGGAAGTTTAGACACATCCAATTTTTAATTTCATCAATGCATTGGCACAGGGAGTCAATGGGGCAGTAGTCGTTAGGTGATAGGGCTAGGTAAATCTGGGTGTCATCTGCATAGCTGTGATATGCAATTTGGTTCTTTCTCATTATTTGGCTCAGTGGCAGCATATATAGGTTGAACAGGAGGGGTGCGAGAGTTGAACCTTGAGGGACTCCGCATGTCATGGATGTCCACTCAGATTTATGGTCACCGATACTCACATAATAACCTCTCCCTTCTAAGTATGACCTGAACCATTTAAGGACCATCCCAGAAAGCCCAACCCAGTTTTCCAGCCTGTCAAGAAGAATGTTGTGATCGACAGTGTCAAACGCAGCACTGAGGTCGAGTAGAACCAGCACTGATAATTTACCTGTATCTGTGTTAAGGATATAATTTCAAACAGTCATATCAAACAGTGAAATATTATTCCAGTGTAAATCAGCTGTTTTCTATGTGAATATATAGTGAAGTGTAATTTATTCCTGTGATCAAAGCATCATTACTCCAGTCTTCAGTGTCACATGATCCTTCAGAAATCATTCTCGTTTCTTTCCTCTGACATGTGAAGGTCGATGATAACACATTGCTGGATGGAGCAGGTTGAAGTAATGAGAAGATTTTCTTCAGTGTTTGTCTCTCTCTCTCTCTCTCTCTCTGTAGTGTGGGATCTGTAAGGGTCAGCTGGGCGACACCAGCACAGGAACAGACGTGAGGATCAGGAACGGTCTGCTCAACTGTCATCAGTGCTATATCCGCTCGCGCAGTGAGTCACACGGCTTCAAACTGTCGATTCTGAGATTCCTTCAGTGCAGCAGATGAGGAAAAGTCATGGCATATCCTCAAATATATTAGAAACACTTGATAATACATGTATGATGTTCAGATCATGATCTTCTTCCTCTTGTCTTCCAGCCGCTGGTCAGCCCACCACCCTGTGAACTCACTGATTTTAGGAGCAAAAGAAATCAATCCATAAACTCTCTCCAGTCCTCACAATCTTCACGTACGTCAACACAAGCACATCTAAAATCAAACCACTGCAACGTCTTCAAGTCGGGTTTCTTTCCAACACAACTGAGTTTCTGCCTGAACTGACAGTGTTTGTTGCTGAAGACGGACCTAGAGATAATTAACTCTGACCTAGAGATAATTAACACTAATGAGGAACGGACCTGATTTCTGGAATGACTTCACTTTGCTTTCAATTTATCTGAATCCATTCAATCCGTTCTTAAATCTGGCTTCATCTTCGGCTGAGCATTCGGATTGAGCTGAACTTCTTTTCAATAGTTATTTTTCTGTGTTCTTTGAGTGGATTAAAACACTGTCCAAATATCAAGAGATTCCTGTCTGCAAGTTATATTCTTTATTTTCAACACATAACATGTTAGCATTCATAGTGCCTCGTGATGAAGCTGTAATTATGGGAACACAGTCACTGTAATCATTCTATTAACTAATGGAGGATAGTATGTATTTTATACATTTGAGTTGATAAAAACACAAATGCATGTAAACTGAGTGCTGTTGAGACAACAGACATCTTCACACAGATACAGTTTTTCATGGAGATCGCTGTCCTCAGTGGATTGATGCTTTGGGAAGTTGTGCCTTAGGAGAGATGCTACACCAGAAACTCAAAGAGAACGAACAAGAGTGGGATCCAAAGACTGTTCTGCGCTCGTATGAAAAATAATGGAATATTTTTGGTCATTTATGATCTTCTGGATCAAGGTGCACTTGCTCTTTGAAATAATGGAGTGTTTGCCTCCAAATATCTCAGTTTTGCCCTTTTCACAGCACATCGTACATCGTTTTTCCTAGCAATAGTATTATGCTAAATTAAAATGTTTGCCCAAACTATAATATTTTCTTGACATATTTTTTCCCCTTAATACATTTTTAAGCTATAAAGAGACCTGAAGTTATATACTAATATGTATATAAAAGAATGATCTTATTTTAGTTTCTTCTGAACATGATTGAATTGAACACATGGCAAAGCAATACAATGTCCATCATAACACAATCTGGATAAATTGTGTTTATACGGAGCGCCTAAAAGGAACACAGTGATGGAAAAATATGAGATGGGAGGAAAAATTATATCTTTAGGCTTTTGCGTTTCCTCACAAATGTTTAAGTTCCTCTGAGAGAGTGTTTGCTCACAAGTTCTTTGTGAACGAACGCAAAGTTTCTCTTTTTTTTTTTTTCATTTTTTAAATTTTTTTCCCCCATCCCATATTTTTCCACCATCATGTCCCTTTAGGGGCTCCGTAGTTTTATGCCTGTCGATGTTAGCACATTCATAATGTGTATCTGAACAGAAGGCATATGAAGGCTTTCTTGATTGTGAAAACAGTTGGCGGTTTAATCTTCTGTCATGATTTATTACCAGTTCTCTGTGCTCGGGTCTGGTCATGTATTTTGTTTAAATCATCATAACTTTAGGTTGACACAGGGCCAAGGCTTCTGCCAGGCAAGTTATGTGTTGTTTAGGAGGGAAAATTACCTTGGAAAATATATATTAATCTGAGGTATATTTATTGAGTTATTCAATCCCAAATCTATACTATCCAAAAACAGATATTTGATGTTCAAATGCAACGGCTTTACAGTATCCTGTATGTTTATAAATAAAATGTTGAAAAATCTAATCTAGTCTATATTTCTTTGTTTCAAAGGCATGAATGTTTTGAATCAGAATGTAAATGAAAAAAAAAAAAAAATTGTTAAAATTATTGCATCATGTATCAATATAAATTCAACTGCAAGAGAACAAGATCAAACTGATTGAAGTGCTGATTTGAAGAGTTAGTTTTGTTGTGCCAGAATTTGTTTTTTTTTAATTTAATGTTAATATTCCATTAAATATATTAATAATATTTATAGTGTCCTGCAAAATGTCGAGCTTGTAAAAATGTTTAAATAACAGCACTTTTTACATCAAAGTTCCGAAATGAAACCAAAATTTGTTTAAAATTAATCTTTGAAAGATGCATTGAGAAATATATCAGTTCTGCTTTTTTGACTGTTGAGAAATGTGTTATGCTCAAAACTTCCTTACTTTGACCTCTCTCTCAGTCTGTGGTCATCTCTGACTGTCCAACAATTCACGACTCGACCGTACTTCTGTCTTTAGTTACTGCACACCATCATTGGTTGAAGAGGGTGTTGGTCATAGCTCTTGTGTACTGTAGGTGAAGTCATTTCCACCTCGGGGTTATTTTTGTGGCAAAAGTTTCATCATATTCTCATCATGGAATGGACTAGTGCTGTGGTTACTTAGCTTTATATCATATTTTTGAAAGTTTGAGATCCAGACTGGAAGTTTCATCACCAATGCTTTTAAAATCATGCCTTCGACCCATTCAAGTGGCACCTACTCGGCATTAGATGGTGCGGCAAGATGTATTTCGACATCAGACAAAACAGCTACTTTTGTTGCAAAAGTAGCCTGAACAACTTTAACCTCTTATCGTAAGGCTTGGAACTCATCTAATAATTGTCAAAGGATTAGTTCACTTTCAAATAAAATTTTCCTGATCATTTACTCACCCCATGTCATCCAAGATTCATGTCTTTCTTTCTTCAGTGGAAAACGAAATGAAGGAAAACATTCCAGGATTTTTCTCCATATAGTGGACTTCACTGGGGTTTCAACGGGTTGAAGGTCCAAAATGTCAGTTTCAGTGCAGCTTCAAAGATCTACATGATCCCAGACGAGAATAAGAGTCTAATCTAGAAACCATCACTCATTTCTAAAAAATAAAAAAATATAACATTTTAACCATAAATGTTTCAATTTATTTTCGACTGAAGAAAGAAGACATGAACATCTTGGATGACTGGGGGCAATGTTCCCTCTAATTTTTTTCTCGCTGAGCAAACGTGCTGAGCGCACATTTTGGCCACCGAGCAAAAACATACTTTATATCAGACCTGTACAATGAACGTAACACACACCACACACACACACACACACACACACAAAATGGTTTTATCATGCAACTGTAACATTACTTTATGTGCCGTTTATTTTATTTGACCTTGAAACTTAGTGATTTATTAATAATTTGTTTGAAATCAAGCAGTTCAGTCACTAAATTAAGCACATTTTAGGTTACTTGAGATTTTTTCAATTGCTGTATAACGTACCAGTCTTTACCAAGAAATTCTATTAAAAAATCATTTCTGTCCTCCTCAGGACAGTTCAATTTTATAATAATATAATAGAGCAGTTACAAATGATTTTGGGACAAACCATAATGTGTTTTGTAGAGTCAATTATTAGCATCAGACAGTGTTAACATCAAATTACATGTTTATTGCTTATGAATTTCCCAGATTTTATACCAGGAGGTTAAGATTTTTAGTGACAAGGATTGTTTAGTGACCTAAACAATTCCCTTGTGAATCAACTTTTTATAAGGCTTACATTATAATATATAAAAATATTTAAGTATTTAAAACTGATATACAGTATATATCAGTTTAAATGCTTCCATTTGTTTTAATATATTATATAGTGAAAACAAACTGAAGCATTTAAACTGATAAATATTTAAGAAATGTGAACATTACTCTTTTATAGTATCTAAAACATCCCTGAAACCACACCACCACACCACACACAAATCTATTTAACTGAGGTATATCACTGATGTATTTGAGTTTGCAAGCTACACTGTTGGTGGGAGTGTGATTGTAAATGTCTCATAGTTTGTTAGCATTCTGTGCCCATCATCCGTTCTTCCGCCACTTTTCATTAAACAGACGTGTTATTTCACATTTCTTCTGTTTGCGTTGCCTCTCGTATTGATGTATTTAGTCTGCAAACATTACAGTATCTTACCGCGACTGATTGGCTCAGGGCCAGCCAGCTCACCGCGCTCACGTTCTCTTTATGAAACCTGTAAACCGCATTCACCGGTTCCAACTCTATAGCGGTTGTCCCGAGCACTGCATTATTTCTCATTAAACTACTACATCATTTTCATGTCTGTTCTCTGCGCGGCAAATTTCTTCTGCACGCGCGCAGCTTAGGGGAACATGCATGGGGGTGAGTAATTATCAGGAAATTTTAATTGAAAGTGAACTAATCCTTTAACTCCAGTTCACCTACTGGACGACTTCCTACTGATTGATTTCCCTCATTCTCAGCCAGTCACTCCATACTGCAATACTGTAAGCCCAGAAAACAAATCTCTCTAGTAGGGGTGTAACGGTTCACAAAACTCACGGTTCAGTACGGTTTCAGTACAGCAGGTGTGGAGAAAACTAAACATTAAATTTCTTTTTTAAACAGTGGTTTACTGAACAAATTGTGTTTTTGTCTTTAAATTAAATTATAACTAAAGGTTTCTTAAGGATAAAAAAATTATCTTTGCTAATACTATAAACTATGTATGGAGCCATTACTTGAACATTATGCTACTGTGATATTAAAGGTTAACAACTGAGCCCAAACTATTAGCCTAATGTTACGTCCAAGGACATATGTGTTTTTTATTTATTTATTTTTTATATAAAATGATGTTTGTGGTTGTGGTGTTCTCTCTTTTGTTTTCTCTCTTTTTTTGTGTGTGTATGCTTACCTGACAGGTTAAGGGTTACCACCTGTGCTTCAGTGGTCATGTGAACGCTGCCTGCGTACTGATTGGTGCACTTCCTGATTACTATGGCATAAAACTGCAGAGACGGCATTGACGAGGAGAGAGGGCGCCAACAAAGACTAATTCAGGAGTAGGGCATTGAGTGGAGTTGCTGAGGTGGATGAAGAGACGGTGGATTGTAATCAAACTGTATCGTGAGTGTAGCAATGGATTTGATTCAGATGGTGACGATGACAGGTGGCCTTCAAATATTATATATTATATATACTAAAAAGGCAAGGAAAAAATCATGGTCTGAAGTGAGCGGTGCACGAGAGAGTACTCCAAAACAAACTACCAAAAAGATCAGAGCTAAACCTAATGGAAGTAGTAGGTTAGATGATGATAAACAGGAAGAGTGGAAAGTCATTATTACGCTTGGTAATGATAAAGGTCACTTTCATACAGTTCATGCAATTGAGAAGGAAATTGGGAAAATTACATATGCTAAATTGCTGAATAATAGAAGAATTCTAATTTCAGCAGTAAATAAGAAACAGCAGGAGATGATTCTGAAAATGAGTAACCTTGGTGGTGGAAAGATTAAAGTTCATGTACCAGGAATGGCAGCAAAGTCAAGAGGAGTGATATCAAATGTGCCTCTGGAAATGTCCACGGAGGATGTGAAGCATGAAATACAAGGTGGGAATGTGATTGAAGCCAAAAGATTCCAAATTAATTAAGGTGGTGTTAAATCAGATAGCATGACTGTACTGCTTGTTTTTGAAAAGATAATGCCTACTGAAGTTTAAATGGGTTGGATCAAATACAAAGTGAGGGAATACCGTTAAGGTGCTTCAAATGTCAGAGAATGGGGCATACAGCACAACAGTGTAAATGGAGACAAAGATGCGCGACATGTGGGGGAGAGCATGACTATGGTAAATGTAAAAAGGATGCTAAACTACAATGTTGCAATTGTGGAGGGGAGCATAGTGCTGCATATGCTGGATGTGTAGTACAGAAACAAGCTAAAGAAGGACAAAGATACAAGGTCATGAATAAGGTGACATATGCAGAGGCCTTAAAGGGTATTGGCTATTATGAAAACAAACAACATAGACCAATAGAATATCAAGAAAACTTTAATGACAATACAAGGTAGTACCCCAGAACTCAGACATAAGGAGATATCAGCCAGGAAGGCCAGCACCTCCACAGCAACCATGCAATCATAAATGTAAAGTTGAGGAGAACACCTCGATTGTGGAAAAGAAAACTTTTATAGCTTTTATATGCAAAGTTGTTAATGTTGCAACCCGGCAAGAAAGAAAAAGCGATAGAATCAAGACAGTGGTGGAAGCTGCAGAGGAGTTTCTAGGCATCAAAGATGTTAAAGCTGAAGAAATACATAGTATGTTGAGTGCTAATAATAATGATGGGGGATCTCAGAGTGGTATTTAATCTTATAATGGTAGTCCACCTCTTGCAATGGAACGCTAGAAGCTAGAATGGTTCCATGGTGGAATGATAAATGTACAGAAATTATAAAAGAACGAAATAAAGCTCTGAGAATATTAAGAAATAACTTGAATCAGGAAAATATTATTATTTATCAGAGGAAAAAGGCTCAAGCTCAAAGAGAAATTAAAAATAGTAAACGAAATGCATGGAGGAGTTACTGTTCAACTATTGGGACAGAAGTTCAATAGGAGAAATATGGTCAATGATGAGGAAAATGAGTGGGAAAAAGTGTATGTTAAAACACCAGTATTAGAGGATCAAGGAATAATGGCAATAACTTCTAGGAAAGAAGTTTGCCAGTGTGCATAGTGGAGATCATTTAGATGATATTTATAGACAAAATAAAAAAAGATTTAATGAAAATAGGGATGTGCTTATTAAAAAACATAACATGGAAAATACTATGGATGAAGAAATCAATATGAATGAGTTAGTGACAGTATTAAATGGTATCAGAAATACTGCTACAGGAGAAGATCAACTGAGCTATGTTATGTTTCAAAAATTACCGGAAAAAGTATTAGAGATAATATTATATCTATTTAACAAGATTTGGGAAGAAGGCAAAATGCAAAAAAATTGGAGAGTGCATTAATATTGCCTTTAAAAAACCTGGAAGGATCCTAACAACCGCTGGCAATTACAGACCCATCGCCCTAACATCCCACTTATGCAAGTGGATGGAGAAGATCTTGGTAAGACTTAATTATTTTTGAACAGAGGTTTATTTGCACCATACCAAAGTGGATTCAGAAAAGGACCTTCTACATGATGCTGTTGTGAAAGTAAGCAATGAGAAACATTTAAAATGAAACAATTAATTAATATAGTATTCTTTGATATTGAAAAGGCTTATGACTCTATGTCGAGGGTAATTAATTAAATAAAATTAAATTGGAATAAAAGGTAGGTTCTATAATTGGGTTTTAGATTTTTTTTATCAGAAAGAAGATTTAGAGTTAAAGTAGGATCAGAAGTATCAGAGGAATATGAAATTACTAATGGAATTCCACAAGGAAGCGTCATAAGTCCAGTTTTATTTAATGTTATGATTAATGATATTTTTATGAATTTAGATAGAAGAGTTGGGTCAGCTTTGTATGCAGGTGATGGGGCCATTTGGGTAAGAGGACGAGATCCCATAAGTGTGATAAATCAAAGAAGCATAAGTAAAGCAGAGCAATGGTCATATAATTGGGGCTTTAAGGTCTCTCCAAGTAAAATTGAAAACCTAACCTTTGGTGGTTTTGTGACTCTGGGAATGCAGAGCTAAAGATATTTTAAGTCTCTCCAATTTTTTTTTTTTTTTTTGCTCATTCGATCCCTATATACCCGGGACAAAAATGGGAGGACGTAACACTAAATTCCATTGCTTTTTATTTTTAGATGGAAATTTAACACTCAAATAAAAATTGTATGCAAACATGTAAGCTGCAAGAAGTGTTTGCATTAACTTCTAAATGTTTTTACTCCAATTCGTGTTGAAATATAATCGTTTCAGCACAGTGGCTGTCAATTTCATGACAGTTTAATATAATCACTAAAAGATGTGAAAGATATTGAAAATATAGGCTAATACAGTGCATATATTAAGCAAAAGAGTTCATTTCTCTGGCAAACTAACAAACTGTGGACACTGAATGTCTTTTCTGATACTACATGACAGATTGTTTACAAGCTTTCATTGATGTCTTTCCGCCGTTGAAACACTGATTGAGCGATTACACGAGATATGACCGTTTCAGTAAGTTGTACTGTATCTTTCAATATACCTTCAGATGTTCATCATGTTTATTCTGTAGTATTAAAGAGGAAGAGATGATCGTGTTCGCTCGCACTGCCGTTGAACTGAGGCGGTGTAAGAGATCTGTCCGCCACATTGAAGCGTGTCGAAGCGACATTTTCTGTTTGAATTTTGTGATTTCATGGACAGAATTTGAAAGATGATACTTTGTTTCTTATCAAAAGTAACAAAACACAGAGCTTATTGTGATTATTGGTGGTTAGGCTATGTTGCAATGTAATGCTTCGATACACACCTGCACCGAACCGAAAGTCCTGCACCGAAACGGCTCGGTACAAATCCGTGTCACAGTCCTACTCTCTAAACTCATCCTCTGTTTATGAATAGATGTTTGAATACTTTTCAGAATCAACCACATATTATTGTTTTATGAGTTCAGGGTATTTTACACTGTCCTTGTTGTACAAGTCAAGTCACTTTATTATATAGCGTGTTTTACAATGCAGATTGTGTCAAAGCAGCTTTACAGTGATGGAGGGAACATGATTTTGGCTGCACAGATCAAATCATTAGTTATTAATTTAGTTCATTTATCTATACAGCAGCTCTGGAGAAAACAGTGATGTCATCGTTACATGTATTTACAATAGTATCAAGATTTTTTTATAGAGCGTTGTTCACTCAGTATTGTTCATCACTGATCACATTCATGTATGTTCTCTGGGAGTCCTGACCTCTTCTTCTGTTATCTGTGAATAAAAGCACAGCATTATATCAAACCTCTCGTGTAGTGAGAAGACTGATTCAGTCATTCAGATGGTGTAAATGTGACTTTCTGATCATAGATGATTGTGAAAAGAGTCTCAAATCTCACCAGCTCTTCTTTCACAGATGATCCGTAGAAGAATAACAGTAGGAGCAGTTAGTGCTGCGATCTCAGCGATTGTTATAATCACTACAGCAAACAGACATGTTCAGATAGAGGTTACAGCACAAGACCACAAACAAACTCAGTCCATGAAACTGTAAATCATGATGATGAATGAATCAACACTGATATGTATAATGTACTGCAATATAAAGACATTTCTTACCTCTGAGTGACCATCCACCCAAAGTCTTGTTTTCTGATGAATCGTCTAAAAGGAGAAAAGAGTTGCATGAGACACAAAGATGTAATAATATACATGGAGATGGAAGAGAGACCTGCATGAGTCCAGTTTTACTCAATTATGTGAATATGAACATATTAGTACTTGAATAGGTATTAATGTTGACTATCCAACCATCAGTCAGCAGCAATAATCCATATTAATAAAGGAGTGCAAAGTGAAATCTGAAGTGAGATTGAGCACCTGGAGTTGCTGTTTCTGTTGGAGTTTCTGGAGTTGTTTCTGTTGCTGGAGTTGGATCTTCAGTTTCAGGTGAGCGGTGGAGTCGAGTTAAGAGGAAAAACAGGATTAGTTAGTTTATGTGCACCTTATATTAACTCAACTTACCTTCAACTTCTCTCTCTTTTTGTGTGTGTGTGTGTGTGTGTGTGTGTGTGTGTGTTGCTGAAGATCATCTGCTCATTATGACACAAACCCTGATTTGTCCACTTTGGCTTTATTTAGAGGATTTCATCATGAATCATTTGGTAGGATAAATTAAAGAATAAACTGAGGTTAAGATATGTTGATGTGGGCAAAAAAAATTATTTTAGAATGCAATTTTATTCCATTTTTATTTTTATTTTTAAATATTGTTAAAAACTTATTTGTTCTTATATGTGAGTATATCTGACTGAGGTCTTGAGTTTATTTTCTTTAGTAATAACCTGACATGTCCACTCAGTGTTGTCATCTTCATGGAGGAGTGTTGTAGTCAGAGTGCTGTTACAGTGATGAGGAGAGGATGAGATCTGATATCTGGAGTCTGATCGCAGATTCACACCAGCTTTATTCACCCAGACCAGCTCAATTCTCTCATTAATGAAGAGACTATCACAGAATATCCACCATATACATACAGCTGACAGGAGAGAGTGAAAGATCTGCCAGGTCTAATCTCAGTCTGTGTGGATGATGGAGAGACTGAAACAGAAATCACACACATTTTCACTAAACATTTGAGTTTAAAGAGAGAATATATTTCTTTTATCATATAATGAACAGAAACACTGACCATGAAGAACATTCAGATACACTGGGTATCAGTAATGTCTCTGTTTTCTCATATTGTCTGCAGATGTAAAATCCATGATCTTCAGTTGTGACTTTATAGATGTTCAGAGAGCAGTCAGACCCCAGACTCAGTCCTCACGTCTCTTTATGTCATTATTCTTTATCCCCTTTTCAATAATATATTGTCTTGAACTTTTTATATATCCCCATGTAGTTAATGTGCAGTCAGTATGATCATTATTACAGGGCAGATTGACGTTCTCACCATCTCTGCTGAACACATTGAGATCTGTGCGTCCACTGACCCTGAGACAGAGTAAATGTGTTTATATTGTGCTTTATATTAATGAAATAGTAACACTTTACAATAAGTTCATTGTTAGCATCAGTTAATGTTTTAACTAACTTAAACTAAGAATGAAAAATACATTTGTTACAGTATTCTCTGTTAATGTTAGTTAATAAAAATACAGATGTTCATTATTTGTTCATGTTCTTCAGTGCATTAACTAATGTTAACAAATACAACTATTGATTTTATTAATGTACGTAAATGTTGAGATTAACATTAACTAAGATTAATAAATTCTGTAGAAGTATTTTTATCTTAGTTCATGTTAACTAAAGTATTTAACTAATGAAACTTATTGTTAAGTGTTAAAATTACATTCTTAACTCTATACAAATATATCAACATTAGCAGTGATTTACAATAACCCTCACTCACTGTGAGCTGTTAATCTCCATTATATTCTGAATGTGTACTGATGTTAACTACATATTGAGCTCTTTTCTTCTTTAATTTAATGTAGAATCTCTATATTTTAGGATTTTTCCTTATTTTATCCAGTTTAAATCCATACATTAAACTTTATATAAATCTTTATATAAACTGAATTATGTCATTAGCATATCTGAAGTATATGTCCTTGTATCTGACTGTGAAACACAAGGCTTTGGTAAGAATACACGCATGAACTAAACACACTATCACTACTATCACTCTCAATGTCAGCAGAATTTACATTTCCATCTACTAATCCACTGACACAAAGACCACAGATGTTTTCAGGCTGATTTACCTGTGAGCAGTGGAGCAGAGGATCATCAGTCCCAGCATGTCTGTAGATTGTCATCAGTCTGTCTCCGTCACTCTTCCCTTTTGTTATTTATAGTGACTGTCCATCTGAACATCATCAGCCGTCCTCTGTTTGTAACTTCCTGTGATCAGACAGACATCATGATGCAAACAATACTGTAACATTCAACTACTCTGTCTTTCTGTTTTTATGCCACTGACTTTTTAAACATGTCTGTGTGAACATGTGCTGAAAAACCACCAAAACTGCATCTACAGGCTGATTAAAAATTAGTGCGTGGTTGATAAAGTTTCCTAGAATGCTGTTAGACATGTAATGTCATCTGGTGTGGTTATTTATTCTCCTGCGTTTCTGAGTTTGTATCTCAATGATCTTCGTGTTTGGTAATATATTAAAGACATATCTAGTATTATTTCCTATTGTGTTCCTAGAAACCCCCCCAAACCAACACTCAGAGATATATCCATGATAATGTGCTCCACACGGCTCCGGAGGGTTAATAAAGGTAGATCTTTTACTTCATAACTTGTTGAATATGGATATTCTTCTTACCAAAACGCATCGCTTCACTCAGAAGGTCTTTATTAACCCCCTGGAGCACGTTTATGATGGATGTGGATGGAACTTTCTTCGCTCATACTCATTGATCACTATCACTGCCATTATAAAGCTCTGATGCATCAGGATATTATTATATTTCTCTGATTGTGTCATCAGAAAGAAGAAATCATATACACTAGGATGGCTTGAGGGTGAGTAAAGCTTGGGTAATTTTCATTTGAAAGTGAACTAATCCTTTAATCGATATTTTGTTTATATAAGCTGTAGATATCTGAATTGTACGTGGAACTATATAGAATTTTTCTAACATTATTATAATTCAATATTGTTTTATTTTTTAATGGAATGACAGAGTGTTTGCCCCCATATCTCAGTTTTGCCCTTTTCACAGCACATCGTTTACATCGTTTTTCCTAGCAATAGTATTAGCTAAATTGAAATGTTTGCCCGAACTATAATACTTCCTGAACATATTTTTTCCCCTAAATAATTTTTTTAAGTAAAGATATATAATATGTATATAAAACGATACTTATTTGAGTTCATTCGAACATGATTGATTGAACACATGGCAAAGCAATACAAAGGTCATCAAACACAATCACGGATAATGTGTTATACGGAGCGCTACGGAACACAGTGATGGAAAAAATCTGAGGATGGGAGGAAAAAATACCTCTTAGGCTTTTGCGTTTCTAACCTAATGTGTAAGAAGTTCCTCTGAGAGCGTGTTGCTCAACAAAGTTCTTGTGAACGAACGCAAAGTTTCTTTTCTTTTTCATTTCTAAAATTTTTTGTTCCCCCATCCCATATTTCTGCCACCTCATGGACGTTAGGGGCTCCGTCGTTTATGGCCGGTTGATGTAGCAAATTCATAATGGTATCTGAACAGACGGGCATATGAAGGCTGTCTGGATTGTGGAAAAACAGTTTGCCCTGTTTATCTTCGTCCTGCTTATTTACCAGTTTCTCTGGTTCAGGTCTGGTAATGTTTTTATTGTTTGAAATCATCATTAACTAGGTTGACACAGGGCCAAGGCGTTCTGAGGCAAGTTATGTGGTGTTTAGGAGGAAAAGGTACCTTGGACCAATAATTTACACTGAGGTATATTTATGAGTTATTCAACACCAAATCTTATACTACCAAAAACAGATTATTTGATGTTCAAAATGCAAACGCTTTACAGTATCTTTATGTTATAAAAAAGTTTGAATTGATGAAAAATTTAAATCTAGTCTATATTGCCTTTGTTTCAAAGGCTGAATGAATGTTGAATAGAATGTAAATGAAAAAAAAAAAAATAATAATGGTTAAAATTTATTGCCATCATGTATCAAATAATTCAATGGCCAAAGCGAACAAGATCCAAAATGATTTGAAGTGCTTGAATTTGAAGATTAGTTTTGTGGTGCCAGAATTTGACGTTGTATTATTGGTATTAATTATCCATTTCATATATTAATAATATTTATAGTGTCCTGCAAAATGTATAGTTGTAAAAATGTTTAAATAACAGCACTTTTTACATCAAAGTTCCGAAATGAAACCAAAAATTTGTTTAAAATGAATCTTTGAAAGATGGCATTGAGCAATCTACAGTTCTGCTTTTGATGTTGAGAAATGTGTTATGCTCAAACTGCTTACTGTGACCTCTTCTCAGTCTGTGGTAATCTCGACTGTCCAACAATTCACGATCGACGTATCTGTCTTAGGTTACTGCACGCCCATCATCGGTGAAGAGGAGAGGGGGTGGTCAAGCTCTTGTGTACTGTATGGTGAAGTCATTTCCAAACCTCGCCGGTTATTGTGTGGCATAAAAGTATTCATCTCATCTTCTCACATGTGAATGGGAACTTAGTGCTGTGGATTAGCTCTTGAATCTTTATTTTTTGACAGTTTGAGATCCAGGACTGGAAGTTCACTCACTGTTCAAGCAGCACCTACTGGATTAGATGTGCAGAAGATGTATTCGGACGTCAGACTCCGCTTTCTGTTGCAAAAGTTAGCCTGAACCTCTTAACCTCTTATCAGAAGGGCGTGTGTGGTATGTAAATATGTTAAAACTGCAGTTCACTACTGGACGACCTCTACTGATGATTTCCCTCCTCTCAGGCCAGTCAGTCCACTCCTTTATCCTGCCATACTGTAAGACCAAGAAAACCAAGACAATCTATTGTAGGGGTTTTGTAACCGGTTCACAAAACTCACGGTTCGGTAGGTGGAGAAAACTAAACATTAAATTGCTTCTTTTTTTTTTTTTTTTTAATAAACATGGTTTGTCCTGAACAATTGTGTTGTCTTAAAATATATTAAATAATTAAACTAAGCTTTCTTAAGGGTTTTTAAAAAAACTTATTCTTTGCTATAACTATTGTATGGAGCCCTACTGAAATTATGTCTGTAATATTAAAGGTAACAACCCTGAACCCAAATATTAGCTAATTCAATCGTTTTTATTTGTAGCTTAAAATAATCAACGCTCAATATAACAAATTGTATGCAAAATGTAAGATGCACCTAATACAGTGTTGCATTAACTTCTCTAAGTTTACCCAATTCATTGTTGAAATATAATCATTTCTACACAGTGGCTGTCTTTTCATGACCAGTTTTACTATAAAATACAATTAAATAATAAGGACCATAACTTAAAGTTTAAGTAAATATAATGAATATATAAGCTAATACAGTGAGATTTGAGCGGAAAAGGTATTCTCTGGCGAACTAACAACGGTGGACACTGAATGTTTTCTGAGGTAAAGTACCCTGAAATTGTTTACCAAGCTTTCATTGATGTCTTCCGCTTGCCTGAACACAATGAGTGAGCGATTACACGAGATATGGGAACGTCAGTAAGTGTATGTATCTTTCATATTACCTTCAGACTGTTCATTCATGTTATTCTGTAGTATTCAAAGAGGAAGAGATTGATCGTGTGCGCTCGAACTCGCGGTTGAACTGAGGCCGGTGTACAGAGAATCTGTCACGCCACATTTTGAAGCGTGTGAAAAAACGGCACTTTTTCTGTTTGGAGTTTTGTGATTTGGTGAACAGATTGAAGGAGGTGATACTTG
>JAOTNS010004003.1:0-28017 GCA_028476615.1 Culter alburnus
GGGCATATGCAATATCTATGGCTGACATACGAGAAATATGTTCAGTAGGTCAAATGCGGATTGTGTACGGCTGAAGTAACATTAGAAGGAATCAATGAGTATGTATTGAAACTTCAAGATCAAGAAACTCTTGGGCCAAAAATATATTCAGTAGGTCAAATGTGGACTACTGTATGGCTAATGTGACTGAAGGCATCAATCAGTATAAAACTCAATACTGAATACTCTTTGGCCAGAACTATGTTCAGAAGGTCAAACACTGACTATTGTCTAGCCGATGGTACATCAGATAATGTCAATGAGTATGAATAGAAAATTCATGATCGAAGGCTAATTTGTGAAAAATATGTCCATTAGGTCAAATATACAATATTCTATGGCTGAAGTAACATCAGAGTGAGGCATGTATATAAAGCTCATGATCGTGGACTCTTGGGACAGAAAAAAATTAATCAGGCCTAATATGGACATCTGTAGGGCTGAAATGAAACTAGAAGTAATCATTGAGTCAGTAGAGAAAGTTCTTGATCGAGGACTAATTTGCCAGAAATACGTTCAATAGGTCTAATATGGACTTCAGTATGGGCTAATTTGTGAAAAATATGTCCATTAGGTCAAATATACAATACTCTATGGCTGAAATAACATCAGAGTGAGGCATGTATATAAAGCTCATGATCGTGGACTATTGGGATAGAAAAAAATGTAATCAGGCCTAATATGGACTTCCGTAAGGCTGAAATAAAACTAGAAGGAGTCAAGGAGTCAGTAGAGAAAGTTCTTGAGGACTAATTTGCCAGAAATACATTCAGTAGGTCTAAAATGGACTTCAGTATGGGCTAATTTGTGAATAATATGTCCATTAGGTCAAATATACAATACTCTCTAGCTGAAATAACATCAGAGTGAGGCATGTATATAAAGCTCATGATCGCGGACTATTGGGATAGAAAAAATTTAATCAGGCCTAATATGGACTTCTGTAAGGCTGAAATAAAATTAGGAGTCAAGGAGTCAGTAGAGAAAGTTCTTGATCGAGGACTAATTTGCCAGAAATACGTTCAGTAGGTCTAATATGGACTTCAGTATGGGTGACGTAACATCAGAAGGATTCAATAATAATGTATGAAAAGGTCAAGATTGAGTGCTTTTGGCCAGAAAGATGACCTTTAGGTCAAATATGTAATATTCTATGGCTGACATACGAGAAATATGTTCAGTAGGTCAAATGCGGATTTGTGTACGGCTGAAGTAACATTAGAAGGAGTCAATGAGTATTATTGAAAGTTCAAGATCAAGAACTCTTGGGCCAAAAATATATTCAGTAGGTCAAATGTGGACTACTGTATGACTAATGTGATTGAAGGAATCGATGAGTATATAAAGAACGTTCGAGTCCAGTCGCTCTTGGGCCAGAAATATGTTTTTTACGTAAAATATGGACTACTGTCTGTTTGATGTAACATCAGAAGGAGTCAATGAGTCAGTAAAGAAAGCTCATGATCGAGGACTAATTTGCCAAAAATATTTCCAGTAGGTTTAATATGGATTCTGTGTGGGTGAAGTAACATCAGAAGGAGTCAATGATAATGTATAAAAATTTCCAAATCGAGAACTCTTTGGCCATAAATATGCCCATTGGGTCAAATATGCAATACTCTATGGCTGAAGTAACAGCAGAGTGAGGCATGTATATAAAGCTCATGATCGTGGACTCTTGGGACAGAAAAAAATTAATCAGGCCTAATATGGACATCTGTAGGCTGAAATAAAACTAGAAGTAATCATTGAGTCAGTAGAGAAAGTTCTTGATCGAGGACTAATTTGCCAGAAATACGTTCAGTAGGTCTAATATGGACTTCAGTTGGGCTAATTTGTGAAAAATAGTCCATTTCAATATACAATACTCTATGCTGAAATAACATCAGAGTGAGGCATGTATATAAAGCTCATGATCGTGGACTATTGGGATAGAAAAAATTTAATCAGGCCTAATATGGACTTCTGTAAGGCTGAAATAAAACTAGGAGTCAAGGAGTCAGTAGAGAAAGTTCTTGATCGAGGACTAATTTGCCAGAAATACGTTCAGTAGGTCTAATATGGACTTCAGTATGGGCTAATTTGTGAAAAATATGTCCATTTGGTCAAATATACAATACTCTATGGCTGAAATGACATCAGACTGAGGCATGTATATAAAGCTCATGATCGTGGTCTATTGGGATAGAAAAATTTAATCAGGCCTAATATGGACTTCTGTAAGGCTGAAATAAAATTAGAAGGAGTCAAGGAGTCAGTAGAAAGTTCTTGATCGAGGACTAATTTGCCAGAAATACGTTCAGTAGGTCTAATATGGACTTCAGTATGGGTGACGTAACATCAGAAGGATTCAATAATAATGTATGAAAAGGTCAAGATTGAGTGCTTTTGGCCAGAAATTTGACCTTTAGGTCAAATATGCAATATTCTATGGCTGACATACGAGAAATATGTTCAGTAGGTCAAATGCGGATTTGTGTATGGCTGAAGTAACATTAGAAGGAATCAATGAGTATGTATTGAAAGTTCAAGATCAAGAACTCTTGGGCCAAAAATATATTCAGTAGGTCAAATGTGGACTACTGTATGGCTAATGTGACTGAAGGCATCAATCATTATAAACTCAATACTGAATACTCTTTGGCCAGAACTATGTTCAGAAGGTCAAACACTGACTATTGTCTAGCCGATGGTACATCAGATAATGTCAAAGAGTATGAACAGAAAATTCATGATCGAAGGCTAATTTGTGAAAAATATGTCCATTAGGTCAAATATACAATATTCTATGGCTGAAGTAACATCAGAGTGAGGCATGTATATAAAGCTCATGATCGTGGACTCTTGGGATAGAAAAAAATTAATCAGGCCTAATATGGACATCTGTAGGGCTGAAATGAAACTAGAAGTAATCATTTGAGTCTCAGTTTTCTTGATCGAGGACTAATTTGCCAGAAATATTTCATAGGTCTAATATGGACTTCAGTATGGGCTAATTTGTGAAAAATAGTCCATTAGGTCAAATATACAATATTCTATGGCTGACATACCAGAAATATGTTCTGTAGGTCAAATGTGGATTTGTGTACGGCTGAAGAAACATTTGAAGGAGTCAATGAGTATGTATTGAAAGTTCAAGATCAAGAACTCTTGGGCCAAAAATATATTCAGTAGGTCAAATGTGGACTACTGTATGGCTAATGTGATTGAAGGCATCAATGAGTATAAAACTCAATACCGAATACTCTTTAGCCAGAACTATGTTCAGAAGGTCAAACACTGACTATTGTCTAGCCGATGGTACATCAGATAATGTCAGTGAGAATGAATAGAAATTCATGATCGAAGGCTAATTTGTGAAAAATATGTCCATTAGGTCAAATATACAATACTCTTTAGCTGAAATAACATCAGAGTGAGGCATGTATATAAAGCTCATGATCGTGGACTATTGGGACAGAAAAATTAATCAGGCCTAATATGGACATCTGTAGGGCTGAAATAAAACTAGAAGGAGTCAAGGAGTCAGTAAGAGAAAGTTCTTGATCGAGGACTAATTTGCCAGAAATACGTTCAGTAGGTCTAATATGGACTTCAGTATGGGCTAATTTGTGAAAAATATGTCCATTAGGTCAAATATACATATTCTATGGCTGAAGTAACAGCAGTGAGGCATGTATAAGCTCATGATCGTGGACTCTTGGGGCAGAAAAAAATTAATCAGCCTAATATGGACTCTGTAGGCTGAAATAAAACTAGAAGTAATCATTGAGTTAGTAGAGAAAGTTCTTGATCGAGGACTAATTTGCCAGAAATACGTTCAGTAGGTCTAATATGGACTTCAGTATGGGCTAATTTGTGAAAAATATGTCCATTAGGTCAAATATACAATACTCTATGGCTGAAATAACATCAGAGTGAGGCATGTATATAAAGCTCATGATCGTGGACTATTGGGATAGAAAAAATTTAATCAGGCCTAATATGGACTTCCGTAAGGCTGAAATAAAACTAGAAGGAGTCAAGGATCACTAGAGAAAGCTCATGATCGAGGACTTTTTGCCAAAATATTTCCAGTAGGTCTAATATGGATTCTGTGTGGGTGAGTAACATCAGAAGGATCAATGATAATGTATAAAAATTTCCAAATTCGAGAAGTCTTTGGCCATAAATATGCCATTGGGTCAAATATGCAATACTCTATGGCTGAAGTAACCTCAGAGAGAGGCATTTATATAAAGTTCATGATCGAAACTCTTGGGCCAGAAATATGTTCAGTAGGTCAAATGTTATTTGTATTACGGCTGAAACATCAGAAGGAGTCAATGAGTACGTATAGAAAGTTCAAGATCAAGAGCTCTTGGCCAAAAATATATCAGTAGGTCAAATGTGGACTACTGTATGGCTAATGTTGATGAAGGCATCAATGAGTATAAAACCCAATACTGAATACTCTTGGCCAGAACTTTGTTCAGAAGGTCAAACCTGACTATTTCTAGCCGATGGTACATCAGAAATGTCAGTGAGTATGAATAGAAAATCATGATCGAAGGCTAATTGTGTGAAAAAATATGTCCATTAGGTCAAATATACAATATTCTATGGGCTGAAGTAACATCAGAGTGAGGCATGTATATAAAGCTCATGATCGTGGACTCTTGGGACAGAAAAAAATTAATCAGGCCTAATATGGACATCTGTAGGGCTGAAATAAAACTAGAAGTAATCATTGAGTCAGTAGAGAAAGTTCTTGATCGAGGACTAATTTGCCAGAAATACGTTCAGTAGGTCTAATATGGACTTCAGTATGGGCTAATTTGAAAAATGTCCATTAGGTCAAATATACAATACTCTATGGCTGAAATAACATCAGAGTGAGGCATGTATATAAAGCTCATGATCGTGGACTATTGGGATAGAAAAATTTAATCAGGCCTGATATGGACTTCTGTAAGCTGAAATAAAACTAGAAGTCAAGGAGTCAGTAGAGAAAGTTCTTGATCGAGGACTAATTTGCCAGAAATACGTTCAGTAGGTCTAATATGGACTTCAGTATGGGTGAAGTAACATCAGAATGAATCAATAATAATGTATGAAAAGCTCAAGATTGAGTGCTTTTGGCCAGAAATATGACCTTTAGGTCAAATATGCAATATTCTATGGCTGACATACCAGATATATGTTCTGTAGGTCAAATGTGGATTTGTGTACGGCTGAAAAAACATTTGAAGGAGTCAATGAGTATGTATTGAAAGTTCAAGATCAAGAACTCTTGGGCCAAAAATATATTCAGTAGGTCAAATGTGGACTACTGTATGGCTAATTGATTGAAGGCATCAATGAGTATAAAACTCAATACCGAATACTCTTTAGCCAGAACTATGTTCAGAAGGTCAAACACTGACTATTGTCTAGCCGATGGTACATCAGATAATGTCAATGAGTATGTATAGAAAATTCATGATCGAGGGCTAATTTGTGAAAAATATGTCCATTAGGTCAAATATACAATATTCTATGGCTGAACTAACAGCAGAGTGTGGCATGTATATAAAGCTCATGATCGTGGACTCTTGGGACAGAAAAAAATTAATCAGGCCTAATATGGACATCTGTAGGGCTGAAATAAAACTAGAAGTAATCATTGAGTCAGTAGAGAAAGTTCTTGATCGAGGACTAATTTGCCAGAAATACGTTCATTAGGTCTAATATGAACTTCAGTATGGGTGAAGTAACATCAGAAGGAATCAATAATAATGTATGAAAAGCTCAAGATTGAGTGCTTTTGGCCAGAAATATGACCTTTAAGTCAAATATGCAATATTCAATGGCTGACCTGTCATCAGGAGTCAATAAGTGTGTATAGAAAGTTCGTGATTGAGGACTAATTTGCTTGAAATATGTCAGTTAGGTCATATATGCAATACTCTATGGCTGAAGTAACATCAGAGCGAGGCATGTATATAAAGTTCAAGTTCGAGTACTCTTGGGCCAGAAATATGTTCAGTAGGTCAAATATAGACTTCTATATGGGTGATCTGACATCAAAAGGCGTCACTGAAAAATGTGAAAACTTCAGTGTCGCCAGAAATATGTTCAGTTGGTCAAATATGGACTACTGTCTGGCTTATCTAACATCAGATGGTGTTAATAAGTATGTACATGAAGTTCATGACTAATTTGCCATAAATATGTTCAGTCGGTCTAATATGGACGTCTGTGTGGGTGAAGAAACATAAGAGTGAGGCAATGAGTATGTATAAAAAGTCCATGAGCGAGGACTTATTTATCAGAGATATGTTCTGTAGCTCAAACATAGGCTCTTGTATGGCTAAAGGAACATCAGAGTGAGGCAAACAGTAAAAAATATGGACTACTGTCTGTCTGATGCAACACCGTAGTCAATGAGTCAATGAGTCAATGAGTCTCTATAGAGGTTTCATCATCAAGGTCTAATTTGCCAGAAATATGTTCATTAGGTCAAATATATGGAGTACTTGTCCATCTGATGAAACATCAGAAGGAGTCAATGAGTCAGTAAAGTTCTGAAATAGATTCTGTGTAGCTAAAAAAATAAAATCAGAAGGAATCAATGAGTATATAAAGAACGTTCAAGATCAGACGCTCTTGGACCAGAAATATGTTCAAATATGGATTCCTGTACAGTTGAAGTAACATTAAAAGGAGTCAATGAGTTCATTCAATGAATGTTCAATGGAAAGAGTTAGTTTTTTTATGCAACGCAGTGCAACAAGCACTCCCTGCAAGCAAGGAAATAAGTTTATAAGTAGGTTAGAATTTTGAATGCAGTGCAAGTTCTTGATGAAATGAAATGCAACAGCATAAGTGATTTGTTTTCTCTTCAATGCACAATGCAAGGAACCTGTGCATAACATACACGTTCTTGTACGGATTAGGGCTAGGATCGCAATGCAACAGCACGTCCTAATAATTTCTTCTATGCACAACATAAGTTAATTGTATAGAATGCAATGAAACAGTTAGTTCTTGTATTTATTGCAGTGCAACACCATCTCTTCATTGCACAAAGGAAAGAATTAGTTCTTGTGTGTAAGGCAGTGCAACAAGCACCTGTCGTGTTATCTTTTCCCTGCAAAATGGATAAGTTACTGCAATGCAATGCACGTTATGTGTTATCTCTTCAGTGAATAACGGATACGTTAGTTCATTAATTGTGACACCTCGTGTCATGTGCTATCTATTCAATGTTAGTTCATGTATACACTGCAAGGACACAGTGCATAATTTGCATGTTGCATTGTATCAGCACATAAGTTATATCCATTTCTTCTATGCACAGCACAAGAAGTTAACTATTGTACATGATGCAATGAAACAGTTCTTGATGCATTGCATATGTGATTCCTTTTCTCATCAATGCACAATGCAAGGAACCTGTGCATAACATACTCGTTCTTGTATGGATTGCAATGCAACAGCACGTCATATTAATTTCTTCTATGCACAGCATAATAAGTGAACTATTGTACATGATGCAATGAAACAGTTCTTGATGCACTGCAACGGAACAGCATATGTGATTCATTTTCTCTTCAATGTTCAAAGGAAAGAGTTAGTTTTTTATGCAGCGCAGTGCAAGAAACACCTTTCCTGTTATCTCTTCACTGCAAAACGGAATAACTTCCTGCAACGCACATGCTAAGTGATATCTCTTTAATACACAATGAAATAAGTTTAAAAGTTAGGTAGAATTTTGAATGCAATGCAATTTCTTGATGCATTGCGATGCAACAGCATATGTAATTTGTTTTCTCATCAACGCACAATGCAAGGAACCTGTGCATAACATACATGTTCTTGTATCGATAGCAATGCAACAGCACGTCATATTAATTTCTTCTATGCACAGATAAGTTAATTATTGTATAGAATGCAAAGAAACAGTTAGTTCTTTTATTTATTGCAGTGCAACAGCATCACTTCAATGCACAAAGGAAAGAATTAGTTCTTGAGTGCAGAGCAGTACAACAAGCACCTGTCATATGTTATCTCTTCCCTGCAAAACTGATTGAGTTACTCCAATGCACGTTATGTAATATCTCTTCAATGCGTAACGAAAGCGTTAGTTCATTTAGTTGAGCACCTCGTGTTATGTGCTATCTCATCAATGTTATTTCGTGTATACACTGCAAGGAAACAGTGCATAATTTGCATGTTGCAATGCATCAGCACATATGTTATATGCGCATATGTTATATGCTTCTATGCACAGCATAATAAGTTAACTGTTGTACATGATGCAATTTAAACAGTTCTTAATACATTAAAATGCAACAATGCAATGCGCATGTTAAGTGTTATCTCTTTAATACACAAAGAAATAAGTTTATAAGTTAGTTAGTATTTGAATGCAATGCAATTTTGATGCATTGCGATGCAACAGCATATGTGATTCCTTTTCTTCAATGCACAAGGGAAAGAGATAGTTTTTTATGCAACGCAGTACAACAGCACATTTCGTGTTATCTCTTCACTGCAAGACGGAATAACTCCCTGCAATGCAATGGACATGTTGTTATCTCTGTAATATACAACGAAATAGGTTTATAAGTTAGTTAGTATTTTAAATGCAACGCAGGTACAACAAGCACCTTTCGTGTTATCGCTTCACTGCAAAACGGAATATTCCCTGCAATGCAATGGACATGTGTTATCTCTTTAATACACAAAGAAATAGGTTTACAAGTTAGTTAGTAGTTTGACTGCGATGCAGTTTCTTGATGCATTGCGATGCAACAGCACATGTGATTTGTTTTCTCTTCAGTGCACAATGAACCTGTGCATAACATACACGTTTTTGTATGGATCGCAATGCAACAAAAAGCCATATTAATTTCGTCTATGCACAACATAAATTAATTGTATAGAATGCAAAGAAACAGTTTTTTTATTTATTGCAGTGCAACAGCATCACTTCAATGCACAAAGAATTAGTTCTTGAGTGCAGAGCAGTACAACAAGCACCTGTCATATGTTATCTCTTCCCTGCAAAACTGATTGAGTTACTCCAATGCAATGCACGTTATGTAATATCTCTTCAATGCATAACGAATGCGTTAGTTCATTTAGTTGAACACCTCGTGTTATGTGCTATCTCATCAATGTTATTTTGTGTATACACTGCAAGGAAACAGTGCATAATTTGCATGTTGCAATGTATCAACGCATATGTTATATCCATTTCTTCTATGCACAGCATAATAAGTGAACTATTGTACGTGATGCGATTTTAAACAGTTCTTGATGCATTAAAATGCAACAGCATATGTGATTCCTTTCTCTTCAATGCACAAGGGAAAGAGATAGTTTTTTATGCAACGCAGTACAACAAGCACATTTCGTGTTATCTCTTCACTGCAAAACGGAATAACTCCCTGCAATGCAATGGACATGTTGTTATCTCTGTAATACACAAAGAAATAGGTTTACAAGTTAGTTAGTAGTTTGACTGCGATGCAGTTTCTTGATGCATTGCGATGCAACAGCATATGTGATTTGTTTTCTCTTCAGTGCACAATGAACCTGTGCATAACATACACGTTTTTGTATGGATCGCAATGCAACAAAACGCCATATTAATTTCGTCTATGCACAACATAAATTAATTGTATAGAATGCAAAGAAACAGTTAGTTCTTTTATTTATTGCAGTGCAACAGCATCACTTCAATGCACAAAGAATTAGTTCTTGAGTGCAGAGCAGTACAACAAGCACCTGTCATATGTTCTCTTCCCTGCAAAACTGATTGAGTTACTCCAATGCAATGCATGTTATGTAATATCTCTTCAATGCATAACGAAAGCGTTAGTTCATTTAGTTGAGCACCTCGTGTTATGTGCTATCTCATCAATGTTATTTCGTGTATACACTGCAAGGAAACAGTGCATAATTTGCATGTTGCAATGCATCAGCACATATGTTATATGCGCATATGTTATATGCTTCTATGCACAGCATAATAAGTTAACTGTTGTACATGATGCAATTTAAACAGTTCTTAATACATTAAAATGCAACAATGCAATGCGCATGTTAAGTGTTATCTCTTTAATACACAAAGAAATAAGTTTATAAGTTAGTTAGTATTTTGAATGCAATGCAATTTCTTGATGCATTGCGATGCAACAGCATATGTGATTCCTTTTCTCTTCAATGCACAAGGGAAAGAGATAGTTTTTTATGCAACGCAGTACAACAAGCACATTTCGTGTTATCTCTTCACTGCAAGACGGAATAACTCCCTGCAATGCAATGGACATGTTGTTATCTCTGTAATATACAACGAAATAGGTTTATAAGTTAGTTAGTATTTTAAATGCAACGCAGGTACAACATGCACCTTTCGTGTTATCTCTTCACTGCAAAACGGAATATCTCCCTGCAATGCAATGCACATGTTATGTGTTATCTCTTTAATACACAACGAAATAAGTTTACAAGTTAGTTAGTATTTTGACTGCGATGCAGTTTCTGATGCATTGCAATGCAACAGCACATGTGATTTGTTTTCTCTTCAGTGCACAATGAACCTGTGCATAACATACACGTTTTTGTATGGATCGCAAGGCAAGAAAAAGCCATATTAATTTCGTCTATGCACAACATAAATTAATTGTATAGAATGCAAAGAAACAGTTTTTTTTATTTATTGCAGTGCAACAGCATCACTTCAATGCACAAAGGAAAGAATTAGTTCTTGAGTGCAGAGCAGTACAACAAGCACCTGTCATATGTTATCTCTTCCCTGCAAAACTGATTGAGTTACTGCAATGCAATGCACGTTATGTAATATCTCTTCAATGCATAATGAATGCGTTAGTTCATTTAGTTGAGCACCTCGTGTTATGTGCTATCCCATCAATGTTATTTCGTGTATACACTGCAAGGAAACAGTTCATAATTTGCATGTTGCAATGCATCAGCACATATGTTATATGCGCATATGTTATATGCTTCTATGCACAGCATAATAAGTTAACTGTTGTACATGATGCAATTTAAACAGTTCTTAGTACATTAAAATGCAACAAGCATATGTGATTTGTTTTCTTCAATGCACGAGGGTAGATTTTTATGCAACGCAGTACAACAAGCATCTTCGTCTTATCTCTTCACTGCAAAACAGAATAACTCTGCAATGCAAGGAATTGATTTTATATGCAATGCAGTTCAAAAGTACCTGTGTTATGTGTTAACTGAACAATGAATGCATAACAAAGTTCGTTTTCGTAGCTTATACGTTATTCATCACTGCAAACGCGGCAATGCAATGCAAAAGTACATATCTTATATCAGTGCATAATTTGCATGTTGCAATGTATCAACGCATATGTTATATCCATTCTTCTATGCACAGCATAATAAGTGAACTATTGTACGTGATGCGATTTTAAACAGTCCTTGATGCATTAAAATGCAACAGCATATGTGATTCCTTTTCGCTTCAATGCACAAGGGAAAGAGATAGTTTTTTATGCAACGCAGTACAACAAGCACATTTCGTGTTATCTCTTCACTGCAAAACGGAATATCTCCCTGCAATGCAATGGACATGTTGTTATCTCTGTAATACACAACGAAATAAGTTTACATTAGTTAGTTGTTTGACTGCGATGCAGTTTCTTGATGCATTGCGATGCAACAGCATATGTGATTTGTCTTCTGTCAGTGCACAATGAACCTGTGCATAACATACACGTTTCTGTATGGATCGCAATGCAACAAAACGCCATATTAATTTCGTCTATGCACAACATAAATTAATTGTATAGAATGCAAAGAAACAGTTAGTTCTTTTATTTATTGCAGTGCAACAGCATCACTTCAATGCACAAAGGAAAGAATTAGTTCTTGAGTGCAGAGCAGTACAACAAGCACCTGTATATGTTATCTCTTCCCTGCAAAACTGATTGAGTTACTCCAATGCAATGCACGTTATGTAATATCTCTTCAATGCATAACGAATGCGTTAGTTCATTTAGTTGAACACCTCGTGTTATGTGCTATGTTATTTCGTGTATACACTGCAAGGAAACAGTGCATAATTTGCATGTTGCAATGCATCAGCACATATGTTATATGCGCATATGTTATATACTTCTATGCACAGCATAATAAGTTAACTGTTGTACATGATGCAATTTAAACAGTTCTTAGTACATTAAAAGGAACATACAAGGAATCTGTGCATATCATACACGTTCTCGTATGGATTGCAATGTTATTTTATTAAATTTCAGTGCAACAACATGTACTGTTTTCCCTTCAATACACAAAGGAATTGTTTTTATATGCAATGCAGTTCAAAAGCACCTGTGTTATGTGTTTAACGAACAATGCACAATAAAGTTCGTTTTCGTAGCTTATATGTTATTCATCACTGCACAACGCAGCAATGCAATGCAAAAAAAACCATATGTGATTCCTTTTCCCTTCAATGCACAAAGACTCCCTGCAATACAATGGACATGTTAAGTGTTATCTCTTTAATACACAACGAAATAAGTTTATAAGTTAGTATTTTGAATGCAGTGCAGTTTCTTGATGCATATGTGATTCCTTTTCTTCAATGCACAAGGGAAAGTTTTATTTCGTGTTATCTCTTCACAGCAAAAAGGAATAATATGTGCAATGCACATGTTAAGTGTTATCACTTTAATACACAACGAAATAACTTTAGCAGTTAGTTAGTATTTTGAAGGACTAATTTGCTAGAAATTTGCTCCGTAGGTCAAAAATGGGTTCATATATGTGTCTGAAGTAACATCAGAATGAATCAATGAGTATGTATAGAAAGTTCAAGATTGAGTACTCTTGGACCAGAAATACGTTCAGTAGGTCAAATATGCACTACTGTCCGTCTGATGAAACATCAGGAGTCAATGAGTCAGTAAAGAAAGCTCATCAAGGGCAAGGCCCCGGGGCCAGATGGCTTTTCGGCAGAATTTTATAAGGCTTTTTCTAATTCTCTCTGCCCAATTCTGCTCTTAGTATTTTCAGAAAGTCTCCAGAATCATTCTTTACCATTAAGCATGTATCAGGCAATTATTTCTTTAATTTTAAAGAAGGATAAGAATCCACTAGAATGTGGTTCATACCGACCCATATCACTGTTGAATTGTGATTATAAGATTTTAGCAAAACTGCTGTCTACCCGTTTGGAGAACTTTATGTGCCAAATAATTTCGCCCGATCAAACTGGTTTCATTCGTGATAGATATTCATTTATTAATATTAGGCGCCTTTTTAATATTCTGTACTCTCCACATTCTAACAGTCCCGAGGTGGTACTCTCACTTGACGCCGAAAAAGCGTTTGACCGTGTTGAATGGATCTATTTATTTAGAGTTTTAGAAAAATTTGGATTTGGCCCTATATTAATTTCTTGGATCAAAATTTTATATGCTGCTCCTAAAGCCTCTGTACGCACTAATAATGTTACATCAGACTGTTTCAATTTACAGAGGGGCACAAGACAGGGTTGTCCCCTCTCGCCACTTTTTTTTGCTGTTGCTATTGTGCCTCTTGCTATTTGCCCTACGGTCAAGCCCTCAGGTCTGTGGTATTGTTCGTGCAGGTATTGTACAAAAGGTTTCCCTTTATGCGGATGATCTTCTTTTATTTCTATCCAACCCTCTCACCTCAATTCCTCATACTCTCTCTATTCTAGAATCTTTTAGTAATTTCTCAGGATATAAGTTAAATTTTTCTAAAAGTGAGCTGTTCCCATTGAATGATGTGTCTCTTCAGATTTCATACTCAGACTTTCCTTTCAAAGTTGTTAGAAATCGTTTTAAATACCTGGGAGTCCTGGTCACACGCAAGCATTCAGATTTGTTTAAAGCCAATTTTAGCCCTCTCCACAATTATGTCAAATCTCTGTTCCTGTCCTGGAATTGTCTTCCCCTCTCTCTCATAGGAAGGGTGAATGCCATTAAGATGAGTGTTCTCCCTAAATTTTTGTATTTATTCCAGTGCTTTCCGATTTTTATTCCTAAATCCTTCTTCATGATTCTGCAGCGTAATATCTTGTCTTTTATATGGAATAATAAGTCTAAACGGATTAGTCAAAATAATCTTATGAAACCAAAATGCTTGGGGGGCCTGGCTTTGCCTAATTTTCAAACATATTACTGGTCAGGTAACATAAGAAATATGTTATTTTGGGTTCAACATGACTTGCATTTTCAGAAATTTCAGTGGGTACAACTGGAAGCTTTCTCTTGCTACCCAGCAACTTTAACATCAATTTTGGGTACATCCATCCCCTCCAAACATACTACTGTAGTTAAAAATCCTGTTGTTAAACATTCATTGAGAATTTGGTCTCAGTTCCGACTATCATTAGGCCTTAAAGACCCTAGTCTTACTGTTCCCATTCTCTGCAATATATCTTTTCCACCTTCCTCACTGGATGGGGCCTTTAATATTTGGAGAGACCATGGTTTAATTACAATTGGTCAGTTATATATAAACAACACTTTTGCTTCCTTTACCCAACTTCAAGAGAAATTTAATTTACCCTCTTCTCACTTATTTAGATATTTTCAGATACGTAGCTTTATTCATAAGCAGTTCCCTAGCTTCCCCTTGCGCATGTCTCAAAATATACTTGAAGACATATTAGAGGAATACAAATCCACGAAAGGGGCAATCTCTAAGATTTATACGATAATTAACACAAAACAGTCCCCTTCAACAGGTCCATTGAGGAAGCTCTGGGAAGAGGAACTAAACCTAGTATTTGAGGATCATGTTTGGAACTTGATTCTTGACTGAATACATTCCTCATCAATTAATGCTAGGCACACACTGATTCAATTTAAGGTAGTGCATAGAACTCATTGGTCCAGAACTAAACTTAATAAATATTCCCTGATCTTGATCCAATATGCCTTCGATGTTCAAGTGAACCAGCCACCCTACTGCACTCCTTTTGGTCATGCCCTAAACTGTTTGACTTCTGGGAGAGAGTGTTTAGGTGTTTTTTCAATGGTTCTATCTTTGCAAGTAGACCCTAACCCTCTATTGGCAGTGTTTGGGGTTGTGCCAGACAACATCAAAGTAACTAATCTGCAGGCTGATAGTGTAGCCTTTGCAACTTTATTGGCCAGGCGATTGATTCTCATGAATTGGAAGTCTGCAGTTCCACCTACTTATCGCCAATGGGTTTTTGATTTGCTACATGCACTTAAAATGGAAAAGATCAGGTTCACAATGGGACAGAAGCATAAACTCTTTTTTAAAGTTTGGAACCCATTTTGGACTACTTAAGGAGGAAAACACATCTTAATGCTATTCCTATCTCAACACCCCCCCCCCCCCCCTCCCTTTTTTTTTTTTAATTAATGTGTGTATATATATATGTATATGTATATATATTATCGCTGTTGCAATTACACTGTGCGCCCAGTGCGTACTATTGTGCCTACTTATCTTTTTTTTTTTCTATTTGTGGTACTATGTGGGGTTTTTCCTTTTTTTTTTTTTTTTTTTATCTTTTTCTTTTTTTTTTCAATCTTTCTGTATACTTTGCCATTATTATTACTGTTCCCTCACCCAGTGATGACACCTTGTTTTGTATATTTTTTCAAATGTTTAATAAAAAAAAAAAAGGAAAAAAAAAAAGAAAGCTCTCAAGAACTAATTTGCCAGAAATATGTTCGGTAGGTCTTATATGGATTCTGTGTGGCTGAAATAAAATCAGAAGGAATCAATGAGTATATAAAGAATGTTCGAGCTCAGGCGCTCTTGGGCCAGAAATACGTTTTTTACGTCAAATATGGACTACTGTCTGTCTGATGTAACAACAGATGGAGTCAATAAGTCAGTAAAGAAAGCTCATGACCGAGGACTAATTTGCCAGAAATACGTCCAGTAACTCTAATATGGATTCTGTGTGGGTGAAGTAACATCAGAAGGAGACAATGATAATGTATTAAAAGTTCCAAATCGAGAACTCTTTGGACATAAATATGCCCATTGGGTCAAATATGCAATACTCTATGGCTGAAGTAACATCAGAGTGAGGCATGTATATAAAGCTCATGATCGTGGACTATTGGGATAGAAAAATTTAATCAGGCCTAATAAGGACTTCTGTAAGGCTGAAATAAAACTAGGAGTCAAGGAGTCAGTAGAGAAAGTTCTTGATCGAGGACTAATTTGCCAGAAATACGTTCAGTAGGTCTAATATGGACTTCAGTATGGGTGACGTAACATCAGAAGGATTCAATAATAATATGAAAAGGTCAAGATTGAGTGCTTTTGGCCAGAAAGATGACCTTTAGGTCAAATATGCAATATCTATGGCTGACATAAGAGAAATATGTCCAAAAATATGTCCATTAGGTCAATATACAATACTCTATGGCTGAAATAACATCAGAGTGAGGCATGTATATAAAGCTCATGATCGCGGACTATTGGGATAGAAAAAATTTAATCAGGCCTAATATGGACTTCTGTAAGGCTGAAATAAAACTAGAAGGAGTCAAGGAGTCAGTAGAGAAAGTTCTTGATCGAGGACTAATTTGCCAGAAATACGTTCAGTAGGTCTAAACGGACTTCAGTATGGGTAATTTGTGAAAAATATGTCCATTAGGTCAAATATACAATACTCTATGACTGAAATAACATCAGAGTGAGGCATGTATAAAGCTCATGATCGTGGACTATTGGGATAGAAAAAAATGTAATCAGGCCTAATATGGACTTCCGTAAGGCTGAAATAAAACTAGAAGGAGTCAAGGAGTCAGTAGAGAAAGTTCTTGATCGAGGCCTAATTGCCAGAATACGTTCAGTAGGTCTAATACGGACTTCAGTATGGGTGAAGTAACATCAGAAGGATTCAATAATAATGTATGAAAAGGTCAAGATTGAGTGCTTTTGGCCAGAAAGATGACCTTTAGGTCAAATATGCAATATTCTATGGCTGACATACGAGAAATATGTTCAGTAGGTCAAATGCGGATTTGTGTACGGCTGAAGTAACATTAGAAGGAATCAATGAGTATGTATTGAAAGTTCAAGATCAAGAACTCTTGGGCCAAAATATTCAGTAGGTCAAATGTGGACTACTGTATGGCTAATGTGATTGAAGGAATCGATGAGTATAAAAAACGTTCGAGTCCAGTCGCTCTTGGGCCAGAAATATGTTTTATACATCAAATATGGACTACTGTCTGTTTGATGTAACATCAGAAGGATCAATGAGTCAGTAAGAAAGCTCATGATCGAGGACTAATTTGCCAAAAATATTCCAGTAGGTTTAATATGGATTCTGTGTGGGTGAAGTAACATCAGAAGGAGTCAATGATAAGTATAAAAATTCCAAATCGAGAACTCTTTGGCCATAAATATGCCCATTGGTTCAAATATGCAATACTCTAGGCTGAAGTAACAGCAGAGTGAGGCATGTATATAAGCTCATGATCGTGGACTCTTGGGACAGAAAAAAATTAATCAGCCTAATATGGACATCTGTAGGGCTGAAATAAAACTAGAAGTAATCATTGAGTCAGTAGAGAAAGTTCTTGATCGAGGACTAATTTGAAATACGTTCAGTAGGTCTAATATGGACTTCAGTATGGGCTAATTTGTGAAAAATATGTCCATTAGGTCAATACAATACTCTAGCTGAAATAACATCAGAGTGAGCATGTATATAAAGCTCATGATCGTGGACTATTGGGATAGAAAAAATTTAATCAGGCCTAATATGGACTTCTGTAAGGCTGAAATAAAACTAGAAGGAGTCAAGGAGTCAGTAGAGAAAGTTCTTGATCGAGGACTAATTTGCCAGAAATACGTTCAGTAGGTCTAATATGGACTTCAGTATGGGCTAATTTGTGAAAAATATGTCCATTAGGTCAAATATACAATACTCTATGGCTGAAATAACATCAGAGTGAGGCATGTATATAAAGCTCATGATCGTGGACTATTGGGATAGAAAAAATTAATCAGGCCTAATATGGACTTCTGTAAGGCTGAAATAAAACTATAAGGAGTCAAGGAGTCAGTAGAGAAAGTTCTTGATCGAGGACTAATTTGCCAGAAATACGTTCAGTAGGTCTAATATGGACTTCAGTATGGGTGACGTCACATCAGAAGGATCAATAATAATGTATGAAAAGGTCAAGATTGAGTGCTTTTGGCCAGAAAGATGACCTTTAGTCAAATATGCAATATTCTAGGCTGACATACGAGAATATGTTCAGTAGGTCAATGCGGATTTGTGTACGGCTGAAGTAACATTAGAAGGAGTCAATGAGTATGTATTGAAAGTTCAAGATCAAGAACTCTTGGGCCAAAAATATATTCAGTAGGTCAAATGTGGACTACTGTATGGCTAATGTGATTGAAGGAATCGATGAGTATATAAAGAACGTTCGAGTCCAGTCGCTCTTGGGCCAGAATATGTTTTTACGTCAAATATGGACTACTGTCTGTTTGATGTAACATCAGAAGGAGTCAATGAGTCAGTAAAGAAGCTCATGATCAGGACTAATTTGCCAAAATATTTCCATAGGTTTAATATGGATTCTGTGTGGGTGAAGTAACATCAGAAGGAGTCAATGATAATGTATAAAAATTTTCAAATCGAGAACTCTTTGGCCATAAATATGCCCATTGGGTCAAATATGCAATACTCTATGGCTGAAGTAAGCAGAGTGAGGCATGTATATAAAGCTCATGATCGTGGACTCTTGGGACAGAAAAAAATTAATCAGGCCTAATATGGACATCTGTAGGGCTGAAATAAAACTAGAGTCATGGAGTCAGTAGAGAAAGTTCTTGATCGAGGACTAATTTGCCAAAAATACGTTCAGTAGGTCTAATACGACTTCAGTATGGTGAAGTAACATCAGAAGGATTCAATAATAATGTATGAAAAAGGTCAAGATTGAGTGCTTTTGGCCAGAAAGATGACCTTTAGGTCATATGCAATATTCTATGCTGACATACGAAATATGTTCAGTAGGTCAAATGCGGATTGTGTACGGCTGAAGTAACATTAGAAGGAATCAATGAGTATGTATTGAAAGTTCAAGATCAAGAACTCTTGGGCCAAAATATATTCAGTAGGTCAATGTGGACTACTGTATGGCTAATGTGATTGAAGGAATCGATGAGTATATAAGAACGTTCGAGTCCAGTCGCTCTTGGGCCAGAATGTTTTTTACGTCAAATATGGACTACTGTCTGTTTGATGTAAATCAGAAGGAGTCAATGAGTCAGTAAAGAAAGCTCATGATCGAGGACTAATTGCCAAAAATATTTCCAGTAGTTTAATATGGATTCTGTGGGGTGAAGTAACATCAGAAGGAGTCAATGATAATGTATAAAAATTTCCAATCGAGAACTCTTTGGCCATAAATATGCCCATTGGTCAAATGCAATACTCTATGGCTGAAGTACAGCAGAGTGAGGCATGTATATAAAGCTCATGATCGTGGATCTCACAAAAAAATTAATCAGGCCTAATATGGACATCTGTAGGGCTGAAATAAAACTAGAAGTAATCATTGAGTCAGTAGAGAAGTTCTTGATCGAGGACTAATTTGCCAGAAATACGTTCAGTAGGTCTAATATGGACTTCAGTATGGGCTAATTTGTGAAAAATATGTCCATTAGGTCAAATATACAATACTCTATGGCTGAAATAACATCAGAGTGAGGCATGTATATAAAGCTCATGATCGTGGACTATTGGGATAGAAAAAATTTAATCAGGCCTAATATGGACTTCTGTAAGGCTGAAATAAAACTAGAGTCAAGGAGTCAGTAGAGAAAGTTCTTGATCGAGGACTAATTTGCCAGAAATACGTTCAGTAGGTCTAATTGGACTTCAGTATGGGCTAATTTGTGAAAATATGTCCATTAGGTCAAATATACAATACTCTCTAGCTGAAATAACATCAGAGTGAGGCATGTATATAAAGCTCATGATCGGACTATTGGGATAGAAAAAATTTAATCAGGGCCTAATATGGACTTCTGTAAGGCTGAAATAAAATAGAAGGAGTCAAGGAGTCAGTAGAGAAAGTTCTTGATCGAGGACTAATTTGCCAGAAATACGTTCAGTAGGTCTAATATGGACTTCAGTATGGGTGACGTAACATCAGAAGGATTCAATATATGTATGAAAAGGTCAAGATTGAGTGCTTTTGGCCAGAAAGATGACCTTTAGGTCAATATGCAATATTCTATGGCTGACATACGAGAAATATGTTCAGTAGGTCAAATGCGGATTTGTGTACGGCTGAAGTAACATTAGAAGGAGTCAATGAGTATGTATTGAAAGTTCAAGATCAAGAACTCTTGGGCCAAAAATATATTCAGTAGGTCAAATGTGGACTACTGTATGGCTAATGTGATTGAAGGAATCGATGAGTATATAAAGAACGTTCGAGTCCAGTCGCTCTTGGGCCAGAAATATGTTTTTTACGTCAAATATGGACTACTGTCTGTTTGATGTAACATCAGAAGGAGTCAATGAGTCAGTAAAGAAAGCTCATGATCGAGGACTAATTTGCCAAAAATTTCCAGTAGGTTTAATATGGATTCTGTGTGGGTGAAGTAACATCAGAAGGAGTCAATGATAATGTATAAAAATTTCCAAATCGAGAACTCTTTGGCCATAAATATGCCCATTGGGTCAAATATGCAATACTCTATGGCTGAAGTAACAGCAGAGTGAGGCATGTATATAAAGCTCATGATCGTGGACTCTTGGGACAGAAAAATTAATCAGGCCTAATATGGACATCTGTAGGCTGAAATAAAACTAGAAGTAATCATTGAGTCAGTAGAGAAAGTTCTTGATCGAGGACTAATTTGCCAGAAATACGTTCAGTAGGTCTAATATGGACTTCAGTATGGGCTAATTTGTGAAAAATATGTCCATTAGGTCAAATATACAATACTCTATAGCTGAAATAACATCAGAGTGAGGCATGTATATAAAGCTCATGATCGTGGACTATTGGGATAGAAAAAATTTAATCAGGCCTAATATGGACTTCTGTAAGGCTGAAATAAAACTAGAAGGAGTCAAGGAGTCAGTAGAGAAAGTTCTTGATCGAGGACTAATTTGCCAGAAATACGTTCAGTAGGTCTAATATGGACTTCAGTATGGGCTAATTTGTGAAAAATGTCCATTAGGTCAAATATACAATACTCTATGGCTGAAATAACATCAGAGTGAGGCATGTATATAAAGCTCATGATCGTGGACTATTGGGATAGAAAAAAATTAATCAGGCCTAATATGGACTTCTGTAAGGCTGAAATAAAACTAGAAGGAGTCAAGGAGTCAGTAGAGAAAGTTCTTGATCGAGGACTAATTTGCCAGAAATACGTTCAGTAGGTCTAATATGGACTTCAGTATGGGTGACGTAACGAAGGATTCATAATAATGTATGAAAGGTCAAGATTGAGTGCTTTTGGCCAGAAATTGACCTTTAGGTCAAATATGCAATATTCTATGGCTGACATACGAGAATATGTTCAGTAGGTCAAATGCGGATTTGTGTACGGCTGAAGTAACATTAGAAGGAATCAATGAGTATGTATTGAAAGTTCAAGATCAAGAACTCTTGGGCCAAAATATTCAGTAGGTCAAATGTGGACTACTGTATGGCTAATGTGATGAAGGCATCAATCAGTATAAAACTCAATACTGAATACTCTTTGGCCAGAACTATGTTCAGAGGTCAAACTGACTATTGTCTAGCCGATGGTACATCAGATAATGTCAATGAGTATGATAGAAAATTCATGATCGAAGGCTAATTTGTGAAAAATATGTCCATTAGGTCAAATATACAATATTCTATGGCTGAAGAAACATCAGAGTGAGGCATGTATATAAAGCTCATGATCGTGGGACTCTTGGGACAGAAAAAAATTAATCAGGCCTAATATGGACATCTGTAGGGCTGAAATGAAACTAGAAGTAATCATTGAGTCAGTAGAGAAAGTTCTTGATCGAGGACTAATTTGCCAGAAATACGTTCAGTAGGTCTAATATGGACTTCAGTATGGGCTAATTTGTGAAAAATATGTCCATTAGGTCAAATATACAATACTCTCTAGCTGAAATAACATCAGAGTGAGGCATGTATATAAAGCTCATGATCGTGGACTATTGGGATAGAAAAATTAATCAGGCCTAATATGGACTTCTGTAGGCTGAAATAAACTAGAAGGAGTCAAGGAGTCAGTAGAGAAAGTTCTTGATCGAGGACTAATTTGCCAGAAATACGTTCAGTAGGTCTAATATGGACTTCAGTATGGGCTAATTTGTGAAAAATATGTCCATTAGGTCAAATATACAATACTCTATGGCTGAAATAACATCAGAGTGAGGCATGTATATAAAGCTCATGATCGTGGACTATTGGGATAGAAAAAATTTAATCAGGCCTAATATGGACTCTGTAGGCTGAAATAAAACTAGAAGGAGTCAAGGAGTCAGTAGAGAAAGTTCTTGATCGAGGACTAATTTGCCAGAAATACGTTCAGTAGGTCTAATATGGACTTCAGTATGGGCTAATTTGTGAAAAAGTCCATTAGGTCAAATATACAATACTCTAGCTGAAATAACATCAGAGTGAGGCATGTATATAAAGCTCATGATCGTGGACTATTGGGATAGAAAAATTTAATCAGGCCTAATATGGACTTCTGTAAGGCTGAAAAAACTAGAAGGTCAAGGAGTCAGTAGAGAAAGTTCTTGATCGAGGACTATTTGCCAGAAACGTTCAGTAGGTCTAATATGGACTTCAGTATGGGTGACGTAACATCAGAAGGATTCAATAATAATGTATGACAAGGTCAAGATTGAGTGCTTTTGGCCAGAAAGATGACCTTTAGGTCAAATATGCAATATTCTATGGCTGACATACGAGAAATATGTTCAGTAGGTCAAATGCGGATTTGTGTACGGCTGAAGTAACATTAGAAGGAATCAATGAGTATGTATTGAAAGTTCAAGATCAAGAACTCTTGGGCCAAAAATATTCAGTAGGTCAAATGTGGACTACTGTATGGCTAATGTGACTGAAGGCATCAATCAGTATAAAACTCAATACTGAATACTCTTTGGCCAGAACTGTTCAGAAGGTCAAACACTGACTATTGTCTAGCCGATGGTACATCAGATAATGTCAAGAGTATGAATAGAAAATTCATGATCGAAGGCTAATTGTGAAAAAATGTCCATTAGGTCAATACAATATTCTATGGCTGAAGTAACATCAGAGTGAGGCATGTATATAAAGCTCATGATCGTGGACTCTTGGGACAGAAAAAAATTAATCAGGCCTAATATGGACATCTGTAGGGCTGAAATGAACTAGAAGTAATCATTGAGTCAGTAGAGAAAGTTCTTGATCGAGGACTAATTTGCCAGAAATACGTTCAGTAGGTCTAATATGGACTTCAGTATGGGCTAATTTGTGAAAAATGTCCATTAGGTCAAATATACAATACTCTATGGCTGAATAACATCAGAGGAGGCATGTATATAAAGCTCATGATCGTGGACTATTGGGATAGAAAAAATTTAATCAGGCCTAATATGGACTTCCGTAAGGCTGAAATAAAACTAGAAGGAGTCAAGGAGTCAGTAGAGAAGTTCTTGATCGAGGACTAATTTGCCAGAAATACGTTCAGTAGGTCTAATATGGACTTCAGTATGGGCTAATTTGTGAAAAATATGTCCATTAGGTCAAATATACATACTCTAGCTGAAATACATCAGAGTGAGGCATGTATATAAAGCTCATGATCGGGACTATTGGGATAGAAAAAATTTAATCAGGCCTAATATGGACTTCTGTAAGGCTGAAATAAAATTAGGAGTCAAGGAGTCAGTAGAGAAAGTTCTTGATCGAGGACTAATTTGCCAGAAATACGTTCAGTAGGTCTAATATGGACTTCAGTATGGGTGACGTAACATCAGAAGGATTCAATAATAATGTATGAAAAGGTCAAGATTGAGTGCTTTTGGCCAGAAAGATGACCTTTAGGTCAAATATGTAATATTCTATGGCTGACATACGAGAAATGTTCAGTAGGTCAAATGCGGATTTGTGTACGGCTGAAGTAACATTAGAAGGAGTCAATGAGTATTATTGAAAGTTCAAGATCAAGAACTCTTGGGCCAAAAATATATTCAGTAGGTCAAATGTGGACTACTGTATGGCTAATGTGACTGAAGGCATCAATCAGTATAAAACTCGAATACTCTTTGGCCAGAACTATGTTCAGAAGGTCAACACTGACTATTGTCTAGCCGATGGTACATCAATAATGTCAATCATGAAAATTCATGATCGAAGGCTAATTTGTGAAAATATGTCCATTAGGTCAAATATACAATATTCTATGGCTGAAAAACATCAGAGTGAGGCATGTATATAAAGCTCATGATCGTGGACTCTTGGGACAGAAAAAAATTAATCAGGCCTAATATGGACATCTGTAGGGCTGAAATGAAACTAGAAGTAATCATTGAGTCAGTAGAGAAAGTTCTTGATCGAGGACTAATTGCCAGAAATACGTTCAGTAGGTCTAATATGGACTTCATATGGGCTAATTTGTGAAATATGTCCATTAGGTCAAATATACAATACTCTATGGCTGAAATAACATCAGAGGGAGCATGTATATAAAGCTCATGATCGTGGACTATTGGGATAGAAAAAAATGTAATCAGGCCTAATATGGACTTCCGTAAGGCTGAAATAAAACTAGAAGGAGTCAAGGAGTCAGTAGAGAAAGTTCTTGATCGAGGACTAATTTGCCAGAAATACGTTCAGTAGGTCTAATATGGACTTCAGTAGGGTGAAACATTTCAATAATGTATGAAAAGGTCAAGATTGATTTTGGCCAGAAAACCTTTAGGTCAAATATGCAATATTCTATGGCTGACATACGAGAAATATGTTCATAGGTCAAATGCGGATTTGTGTATGGCTGAAGTAACATTAAGGAATCAATGAGTATGTATTGAAAGTTCAAGATCAAGAACTCTTGGGCCAAAAGTAGGTCAATGTCTACTGTAGGTAATGTGATTGAAGGATCCGTTCGAGTCCATCGCTCTTGGCCAACTAAATATGGACTACTCTGTTTGATGTAATCAGAATACGAAGTGAAACTCATGACGCCAGTAAATGAAAGCTCAGCATGTCGATAGGACTAATTTGCCAGAAATGTTCAGTAGGTCTAATATGGACTTCGATGGGCTAATTTGTGAAAAATATGTCCATTAGGTCAAATATACAATACTCTATGGCTGAGTAACATCAGATGAGGCATGTATATAAAGCTCATGATCGTGGACTATTGGGATAGAAAAAATAATAATCAGGCCTAATAGGACTTCTGTAGGCTGAAATAAACTAGAAGGAGTCAAGGAGTCAGTAGAGAAAGTTCTTGATCGAGGACTAATTTGCCAGAAAATACGTTCAATAGGTCTAATATGGACTTCAGTATGGCTAATTTGTGAAAAATATGTCCATTGGTCAATATACAATACCTATGGCTGAACATAAATCAAGGAGGCATGTATAAAAGCTCATGATCGTGGACTATTGGGATAGAAAAAAATGTAATCAGGCCTAATATGGATTCTGTAAGGCTGAAATAAACTAGAAGGGTCAAGCAAGAGAAAGTTCTTGATCGAGGACTAATTTGCCAGAAATACATTCAGTAGGTCTAAAGGATTCGTATGGGAATTGTGAATAATATGTCCATTAGGAATTATACAATACTCTATGGCTGAAATAACATCAGTGAGGCATTATTAAAAGCTCTGATCGCGGACTATTGGGATAGAAAAAATTAATCAGGCTAATATGGACTTCTGTAAGGCTGAAATAAAATATAAGAGTCAAGGAGTCAGTAAGAAAGTTCTTGATCGCGGACTAATTTGCCAGAAATACGTCAGTAGGTCTAATATGGACTTCAGTATGGTGACTAACATCAGAAGGATCAATATAATGTATGAAAAGGTCAATTGAGTGCTTTTGCCAGAAGATGACCTTTAGGTCAAAGCAATTCTATGCTGACTACGAGAAATATGTCAGTAGGTCAAATGCGGATTTGTACGGCTGAAGTAACATTAGAAGGAGTCAATGAGTATTATTGAAAGTTCAAGATCAGACTCTTGGGCCAAAAATATATTCAGTAGGTAAATGTGGCTACTGTATGGACTAATGTGATTGAAGGAATCGATGAGTATATAAAGAACGTTCGAGTCCAGTCGCTCTTGGGCCAGAAATATGTTTTTTTACGTAAATATGGACTAGGTCGTTTGATGTAACATCAGAAGGATCAATGAGTCAGTAAAGAAAGATCATGATCGAGGACTAATTTGCCAAAAAATATTCCAGTAGGTTAATATGGATTCTGTGTGGGTGAGTAACATCAGAAGGAGTCAATGATAATGTATAAAAATTTCCAAATCGAGAACTTTGGCCATAATTGCCCATTGGGTCAAATATGCAATACTCTATGGCTGAAGTAACAGCAGAGTGAGGCATGTATATAACATCTCATGATCGTGGGACTTGGGCAGAAAAAATTAATCAGGCCTAATATGGACATCTGTAGGGCTGAAATAAAACTAGAAGTAATCATTGAGTCAGTAGAAGAAAGTTCTTGATCGAGGACTAATTTGCCAAAATACTCAGTAGGTCTTTAATATGGACTTCAGTAGGGCGAATTGTGAAAATAGTCCATTTGGTCAAATCTTTACAACTCTATATGGCTGAAATAAATCAGACTGAGGGGGGGGGGGGGGTTGTTGGGGGGGGACATGCCCCCCTATATAAAGCTCATGATCGTGGTCTATGGGATAGAAAAAAAAATTATCAGGCCAATATGGACTTCGTAAGGCTGAAATAAATTAAAGGAGTCAAGGAGTCAGTAGAGAAAGTTCTGATCGAGGCTACATTGCCGAAAAACGTCAGCTAGGTCTAATATGGACCTCAGTAGGTGACGTAACATCAGAAGGATCAATAATAATGTATGAAAAGGTCAAGATTGAGGTGCTTTTGGCCAGAAATTGACCTTTAGGTCAAAATATGCAATATTCTTGGCTGACATACGAGAAATATGTTCAGTAGGTCAAATGCGGATTTGTGTACAGCTGCGTAACATTGAAAGGAGTCAAGAGTATTATTGAAAGTTCAGATCAAGAACTCTTGGCAAAATATATTCCAGTAGGTCAAATGTGGACTACTGTATGACTACGGTGATTGAAGGAAGCGATGGTCTATAAAGGACGTTCGAGTCCAGTCGCTCGGGCCAGAAATATGTTTTTTACGTAAAATATGGATACTGTTGTTTTGATGTAACATCGAAGAGTCCAAGAGTCAGTAAAGCAAAGCTCATGATGAGGACTAATGTGCCAAAAATTTATTTAGTAGGTTTAATATGCGATTCTGTGTGGCGTGAAGTAACATCAGAAGGAGTCAATGATCATGTATAAAAAATGTCTCAAATCGAGAACTCTTTGGCCATAAATATGCCCATTGGTCAAACTAGGCAATACTCATGGTGAAGTAACAGCAGAGGTGGAGGCATGTAAGTAAAGCTCATGATCGTGGCCTGGGACAGAAAAAAATTAAGCAGGCCAATATGGACAATCTGTAGGTCTGAAATTAAAACTAGAAGTAATATGAGTCAGTAGAGAAAGTTCTTGTCGAGGGACGTAATTTGCAGAAATACTTCAGTAGGTCTAATAGGACTCTAGTCTGGGGCTAATTGTGAAAAAATATGTCCATTAGGTAAAATACAATACTCTATGGCTGAAATAACATCAGAGGGGGCATGTATATCAAGTCTCATGAGCGGGGACTATTGGGATAGAAAAAATTTAATCAGGCCTAATTGGACTTTGTAAGGCTGAAATAAAACTAG